>SNQJ01S0024126.1:226054-267993 GCA_010110895.2 Picea sitchensis | reverse complement strand
ACAAACAAAAGCATTAGACATACAAACATTTGTTTTTTCTTTACCTAACTTTTTTCCTTGTCATTTGAAGCTTTTCTTGTGAGGTGATATGAAATAAGCACACTTTCAAGTAATTTATACTTTCCATCCAAGACCAAGAGTTTTGTCTTGATTAGCTACAAATTATTCCAATTCATCAAAGTTCATTTTTTAGTTGGACAAATTTTGTGATTATTGTATGTTGTTCCTCCAATTGAAGTGCGGCGGCGTGCCTATAGGTTTGTTAAGAACAACATATGATTCAATCTCTGCAATAAATTTGGATGCACATGAAGTCATAAATATGACCCAACTTCTACATATTCATTGGCATTGTTATTCTGAAGGTTCATTATGCCTCTCTGATAGTTTTTTTTAGAGATACTCTCTTCTTCAATGCAACACATGCGAAAAATTTGACTAGTACCCACAATCACACAAAAAAGCATTTTTAATAGATGCTCGAGCCTCATTCTTGTCATTGATTTACCTGAATTTAGTTCTGTCAACTCTTGTGACATATGGGTTATATGGGATTTTAGGATGTCAACTGAAACTAGGGTTATCCATCAACATCTAAGATATTTTATCCTACGAAAACAACCAATTGACATATGGAGCACTTAGTACTAAGCACTTGGTGGAAGTGTCAATTCTTTTTGAAAAACAATTTCAGAGCCAGGTTATGCCTTGTAGATGCTACAATAAACCCAAGTGATGATATATAGCACTTTCTCGGGTCAATACAAAAGAAATACATACAACAAGAACCACTTTACAAGGAAAAAAAACTCGACAAGACTATCGCCATACTCATTCATGACTATAACATCAGGTAGAACAAAACAACAGATACTCGAACAAGAATCATCCATTCAAATAATAAACACTCAACGATTAAAAGACAAAAAAAAACCGATTAATAAATAAAATAATTAAAATAATCTATTTGAAATTTTTTAAGAAACACCCCAAGCTAGTGGATTTGTTGAAACCTCAACATTAAGTAAAGATGAAAGGTGAATGTGATTGAAAATTACATAATAACATCATAATTCATATGAGGATATCATTTCACACTAAATTTAAAGATATACATCTCTTAAAAAAAACCATATACATAAACGAAGTCTAAAATAAAATATTGAAATCATTGCAAATGCAAGAGTCACACAAAGATCTCCCATGATGGGTACATTTTGTTTATGACATTTCTAACTAAATGTAAGTTTCGGATAAAAACAATCCACTTTACCTTCAACTCACCAAAAGAAGATTAATTAAAAACTATCTAATTTATTTTTTAGGAGTGAGAATGTGATATCGCCAATCCGTTATTATTGTTACCTGACTCACAATAAGCTTCCCCTTGTCAACTTTAATTTAATATAATATAAATTATATTATAAAATATAATATAATATAATATAATATAATAAGCTTCCCGCAGTCAACTTTAATTTAATATAAAATTATTTGTAGTGCGGTATATTATAAACTACAAACTAGGTTCCTTCCATGTCATAAGCATTTAGTTCTTTAATTTAATGTAAAATTATTTGTAGTGCTTTATATTATTAAAGGTTACAAAATATAACTTTTTGTTCTATAAAGAGTTTGTCGTTGTCATGTTTTTCATTTTTTTATGCAATTTTTTATATATTTATAGGTTTATTTATATAAATGATTTTATTTTTATTTTTTATATATTTATTTATCTAAATTATTTTATTTTAAAATTTTATGGTTGATTTTTTTTTTAATTCATTCATTTGTTTAATGAATGAATAATGAATTGTATATGAATTAATGGTATGCCACTAAAATAAGTAGAAAGTAAGTAGAGTAATTCATTAAGATTTGATAATATAAAATTGAGTAAGAAATTTCAAATATGAGGTCACTATACATGAGAGATTTTTTCAAATATTTTGAATAAAAGTTTAGTTAAGGATATTATGATGATGGATTATTGTTAGATAAGTTAAACACTTTCTAATTGTTTTGTAGAAATCTTATTTTGTTGTTGTTCCTAGTTTTTTCAAGTTTGCAGCCATGTGAGGAGGGGATTTAGACCCTCCACTTGAATTCGAATTTGATGCAAAAGCCTTCAAGTAGTTGATCAACTCTCTAGGGAAACCTTCTTCATGCCCCACCCATTCTTGTTTTATCAAGAAACTGGACCAAATCCCTAAAATCGCCATTCCTCGTGTCTTAGCTTGATGTAAGGTGCTTATGTATTATGCAAAGGGTCTTGTTGGTCAATTTACAGGTCTTTGGCCCTCCCTATGGCAGATGGATGTTTGGATTGCGCATAATTGGCAAGCTATGATCAATGGATGTCTCAACCATTATTTCTATGGCAGAGGTTTTTATACATTCTTTTTTGAGTTCAAAGAAGACATGGATTTGATCTTTCGTAATGGTCCATACTTTTATGGATCTCGGGGAATGTATTTGAACCACTGGACTCTATATTTCAATCTGGAGTTTGATATCCCCACGTGTGTCCCTGTTTGGGTTCACCTCTCCCATATTCCTCTTCATTGTTGGGGAGACGATGTCCTAAAATGCATAGGGAATTTGTTGGGAAAATATATAGATAAATATGAATGCAAACTGACAATGTATGCTTGTGATAAAATCTGTGTAGAAGTATACTTGGAAAAAGGACTACCTGAAGTTGTCAAAATTTCCCTCAATGGATGGACCCATGTGCAACAACTCGACTGTATGAAATTTCCTTTTAAATGCAATTTCTATCATGAATATGGTCACTTTGCTCGTGACTTCCCTAAAAACAAGCAAAGAATAACAACCAAACATGAAGAACCAGAAGAGGATTAGTAATAGGCATCAGGTCTTCACTCAGTGAAATTGTGACATAACGCTTGCATTCATGGGATATTAAAGAATACCCCTAATTTCACTAGATATTGATAAATACCTCCTAAAATCCTTTTTTTGAACCCCCCTCCCAATACATATTTCCAATAAAAGAAACCCCTATTTTTACTAGATACCCCTTTTTATACCCCCCATTACCTATAAACCTCTTGAGACCCCACACCCCCCCAATACCTACAATATATTGAATTCATGTTTTACAATTTAAAAACCCCCTTTAAGAATGAATGTGATAAGATATTAGTCGACAACGTGAATCCCCCGTGGAAATGGGCCAGGAAAAAAACAAATACTGGGAAAAACCCTAGGCAAAACCCTAGAACATCGAATCCCAACTTCCCCCTAACCCTCCTCAAAATCCCCCTCCTCCTTCGAACCTTAGTGAAAATAGGAGAAATCAGGGAAAACATGGAAGAAAAGCCCAATAGGAATCCCAACTGGCCTCAACAAACAAGTTTGCAATTCTAGGTGGATCTTCTCAAGAGAAAAAAATAATTGGAAATGTGGATCCAAATTTAATATCTTCTAGCACTACCCCTCATGATCTTGATCTACAACAACTAGAGGGTTGTTAAGAACCAAATATCAATATAGCATAGAAAAACCTCAGAAAAAGTACTCAACGCCTTGAAAAAGAGATAATTTCAGATAATAAGCCTCTTCAAGGGGGCAACCTCCTTTTACCCCACTTAAATGTTCAAGTACAAGATAAGCCCAATAGGAATCCCAACTGGCCTCAACAAACAAGTTTGCAATTCTAGGTGGATCTTCTCAAGAGAAAAAAATAATTGGAAATGTGGATCCAAATTTAATATCTTCTAGCACTACCCTCAGATCTTGGATCTACAACAACTAGAGGCTGTTAAGAACCAAATATCAATATAGCATAGAAACCCTCAGAAAAAGTAATACTCTAACGCCTTGGAAAAAAGAGATAATTTCAGATAATAAGCCTCTTCAAGGGGCAACCTCCTTTACCCCCACTCCTAAATGTCAAGTACAAGATGATTCCAATGAAATGTCTCCTTGGTATAAATAGGGAGGACTAGAGGTATACTCAACTGTCGGACAGCCGGCATAAATAAAATCAACATTAATAATGTAATATGCCCCACTATGTAATGACAATATTAGGGCTTTCAATATTCCTCCCTTGAGACAAGTGTTGTCCTAATGCTTGAGTAACCCTGGATGCTTCTATATAAAAGAATCATCTTCCCAACTGGAATTTCAGTAGTTTCCATTTAATGAGATACCTAAAATGGATCTATTCCTCTGGCAAATTCTGTGTCAGTGATGGCTTTAGGCTCAATATGATTTTTCCTTCCTGCCAAGCTCGAAACATAGTTTGAACCGATCTTGTCACCTATAACCTTCTGAATCATGAAACATGGAAAACTGGGTACTCTCATGAAGATCTAGGCACCCAATTTGTATGCCATAGCACCAATCTTTTGCAACACCTATAAGGGCCATAGTAATTTGGAGATAATTCTATTATCTTTCTTGTCTTGCTTGAGGGACATTCGTTTATGGTTGTAGTCTTAAAACACCCAATCCCCTAACAAAACTTTCACTACGTGATGTTGATATGTTTGTTGTTTCATGCATTCTGTGCCATGGTCAGGTTGTCCTTTAAGATTTGGAGAACTTGTTGTTGATTCTCTATATGATCTTCCACTGATTGAACCTAGATTTTTATTTTAGAGAAATAGCGATGAAGGAGGGTATCCATAAATTTCCACAAATGGTGTCATTTTTTTGCAAGTATGAAAGGAAGTATACCACCATTCTGCAAGGGTAACCATTTTGAACCATTGTGTTTGTTTATCAGGAGACAAAGCATGAAGGCCTTCCAGAAATTTGTTCACTATCTTGTTTTGTCCATCCCATTGAGGATGATAGGATGAGTTATGAGCCACTGAGTACCCAAACAAGAAAATAATTTTGTTCAAAAATGTCCAAGAAGATGGGATCTCTGTCACTATAATAATCTTTGGGCTGCCATAGCTTTCAACTGAAACTTCATGAATGCGGTGGCAATTGTACTTCTGCTTTGAAGGATGAGAGAGTGCACAGAAGTATGCGACTTGGTCAGTCTATAAACAATCACTCATGAGGAAACTTTTTTCCTTCAGACTTCGGTAACCCCTGTGATGAAATCCATGGAAACCTCCTCCAGCACTGACTTGGGATGCATAATGGTTGTAAAGACCCATTGTTAACTTTTAAACACTTTGTTTTGTTGGAAACTGAACATTCTGTCACAAACCTTGAACATCAGTTTAAGGCCATCCCAAAAAATCCTTCTTATTCTGGTAGGTTTTCAAAAATCGAAAGTGCCCTCCTACTACAGAGGTGTACAATTACAATAGTGCCTTTTGTTTGAGTTAGGAGTTCTACATAAATATAAGTTTAATCCCTTTGTACCATAGTGAATCATTTTTCCATGTAAATGTGTTCGCCGATGCACTGGAATCCTAAAGGCAACCTTGAATGAGAGTCCACTTTTTTCGCTATTCTTCCATTCATCCTTTTGCTTCTATTATCCAATCAAGTTGGATCTAGATACAACAGAAAGGCCTCAACATCTTCATATCTCTTTAGAGAGTGCATCTGCCACACCTGTTTTGTTTCCTTTTATAGACGCATTTCAAAATCATAACCCAATATCTTGTTACTCATTTTTGTTGTTCTTCTGAAGATAGTTTCGTTCCAAGAAGTATTTAAGACTATCATGATCTCTGTTGACCTTGAAGTGCCTACCTATTAGGTATGACTCATTTCTTCAATGCATGTAGAATTTCCACTTCATTTCCTTCTCATAAATGGGTTTGTGTGTCCTTTCCCTGAGTGGTCAACTCAAAAGCTGTGGCCTTCCTTCTTGCATTAGACACCAATTACATCTCGAGGCATCACATTCCACAATAAAGGTTTTGTGAAATTTTAACTTGTTCAAAAGATTTTAGTTTCCTCTAGAGTCCATGAAAATGCATCCTTCTTATTAGATGTCGTTAAAGGTGTTGTTATGCCCTTCCATAGTTCCGAACAACCTTATGGTAGTAACCTGTCAAACCCAAAATTCTCTAAGATTCTTCTAATGTTTTAGAATCGGCCAGTCCAATTTTGGCCTTAATTGTTAAGGTCTACCTTGACATCTTCATGAGATACAATATGACCCTAAATAGTCTAATTCTTTTATTCCAAATAAACATTTGGATGTTTGGCATACATATTTGTTGCTCCTAGTAGTTGTAGCACCTGTCAACATGTCGCACATGATCCTCCCAAGATTCTGCTATAGATTAGTATATCATAAAAAATACTAACAATAAATTTTCGGTAGTGAAGGGCTTGAAAATGGAATTCACATCAACCCTTGGAATGTGGAAGGTGCATTTGTAAGGCCAAAAGGCATGACCAAAAATTCATAATGGCCTTCATAGAGTCTGGAATGTTGTTTGGATATCTTTCTTCCTTTCATTTAAATCTGATGACACCCCTCATGAATGGAGGATCCAATTTTGTGAAATAAACATATTCCATGTGGTTCATCTAACAATTCATCAATGACGGAATGGGAAACTCATTCTTTTGCAAGTGATCTGTTGAGCTCTTATATCTGGGACATACGCCATGAGCTATTCTTTCTTGAATAATTACTACCACTAGTGCAGAGTAAGAACTTTATCTATGTCTAATAATGCCAGCCTAACAATTCATCAAGTATGTTTCTCATTTCACTTCCTGGGTGTAAGGGTTTCTGTATGGCCTAATGTTAGGAACACTCCCAGGAATTAGTGGAATTTCATGATCATGATTTCGAGGGTGAAGACCTTGGGAATATCTTCAACATTTTGAATGTTTATCAATGATCACTTTGAGATCTGAGGAATATATGGCTTAGATGTTTAACATCTAGTGAGCATATTGTGCAATAACGCCTGATGCCCCCTTCAATTATTTTGAAACATGCCATTGAGCTATCACCTACTGGGCTCTTGTGATACCTCTTAACCCACTTATTTTCCTTCCAATGAAAATTTCATGAAAAGTTCTTGAAAATAAAAGCCATTGTTCCTAATGATTGTAATCATTTGATTCCTAGTACAACATATGCAATTCACCCATGGGTGTAACTAATAGACTCTTCGAATACATATTCCCCCATAGTAAGATTTTACTTATTTCATTTTCCTCATAAATTGATAGTTCCTCCATCCTAATCACATTTTGAAACTCATGGACATACCAAGAAATTGAGAGCTTGGCTAATTTATAGTGAATGAAATTATGAGTACTAACAATCAACTAGACTATTACCTTTTTCTTTTGATGTATCCTTCGATCTTGAGGGTTTGAGAGGCTAATTCTAGCCAATGCATTACATCGATATCGTGAGTCAAATCTTCAGACATAATTGCTTCTATGCTTTCATCTTGATGGTTCTTGTTTTTGTTCTTTTCTCCTCTTCGATAATTTTGTGTAGAATACTTCTTCTCACCACACTTTTATGTCCCTTTACTGTGCCTCTGAGTGTCACAATTAAAGCTATAAACCTTTTTCTTTTCCTCCAATTGAAAGGAGTTGTCAACCTTATAGGTTGAGTTGTTTAGAAGAAGGACTGTTCTCTTTATAGATGTTAGGATTTGGTCCTTCTAGTAGCTATAGCCATATTTTTAGTTTCAACATTTTGCCACCTTAAATGTATTCTCCAATGATTTGGGTCCCAAAGGCGAACCTCCCCATGTTGAATGTTTTCCTTAAAGTTCCTATGAATACATAAATCAAGTGCTCATCTGGAATATCGACACTTTTATATTCAATCTGAGTTCATGTGCTCGGTAACTGAACACTTTTGCTTGAGATTTTATCAATTGGCTAAAGAAGGTATTGCCTTGTATCCTCATAGTGTATTAGTCATTTCTTCCAGAAAATTGTCCAAGTGACGAGAGTAATTTATGAGAATAAAGCCATCGACACCATACAAATTGGATTAGGTTCTAAATATAAAGGAAGCTAATCTGTACCTTGTGTATGTGGCACATTATGTGATCAAAGAATTGCTCCATCTGAAGTATCCATGTGATTGTGTCCCTGCCATCAAACTTCATATCGAGATCTGCAGGAACGCGGTTGGTCTTCAAACCAAAGTTTGAGTCTCTCCATTCTTGATTCATATTCTTTTTTTTCCTCATCATGAATTTCATGTGAGGCATTTTCACTTTCTGTGGTGCCTTCTATGTTACAAAATTTTTCAATACCTGATCTCCTTTAAAACCGGTCCATCTTTGCCTCCACCGATTCTATCTCTAGAAGTTCATCTTTGTTACTATCTTCTTTTGTAAACTATTTATGTCCCTAAACATTTCTTCAAATTTGCTTTCATCAAGAATCCAAGTAGGATTGTCTGGAGGCTTATTTGGTGTAGAAGTTCCCTTTTTGGGTGGCATGTTGGCCAAGTATCACTTTTGAACCTTGATTTTGAGGTGGTTCTTCTAGACAATCTTTCTTCTGTTGTATCTCCCAAGTTTCAGCCCTTCTGGGTATGAAAATTTATTTTATGTAGTTCTCTGATATTTCTTCTCTGCAATGCCACAGGTCTGATCAAAATTGGATGTGCCAAGTAGAATTTACGGTAACTTCCCCACAACTTGCTGATTTTTGTCCTTTCTAGGATATCTCATTTGTATAGCGTGCCCCGCACAAAATAATTGACATAAAATTCTGAAACTCATACCAGAAATACTATAGACTGTCCACTATCCAATGAAACTAGTCCCACTCAATTTGGATACTCTAGGAAGAATTTATGATTGTTTTACTTGGAACACCTTCTTGAGACTAGTCAGTAGGACTAGTCAGATACCCTATCTTCCACAGGGTGTATCTACAAATGTAAGATGACCCAAAATCTAAACATTTTACCAAAGATACCTTACTAATTTATGTGAATAGCCTCCGGAGTTCAGGGTCTGAAATGTTACAGAAATTTTTTTATATTGAAAATTCCACAATGACTCAGTGCAGGATGATTCTAGAACCCTATCTTGTACAGGTTGTATCTCGTATAAGGCCTCAGGAGCTAAAATTTTAACCCAACGTACCTTGATCTGTCTACTAAATATCCTCCAAGCCATTCCTTCTGAAATGTTGTAGAAAAAAATTATAGCGAAAATGCCAAGGTGTCTCAGATGTAGCAACGAAACCCCAAGACCTTGAGCTCTGATATGATATGTTAAGAACCAAATATCAATATAGCATAGAAAAACCTCATAAAAAGTACTCAACATCTTGAAAAAGAGATAATTTCAGATAATAAGCCTCTTCGAGGGGGCAACCTTCTTTTACCCCACTTAAATGTTCAAGTACAAGATGATTCCAAATGAAAATGTCTCCTTGGTATATATAGGAGACTAGGAGGTATAATTACAACTAATGGAATAAAGACGACATACATAAAACAACATTACTAATGTAATATGCCCCAATTAAGGGTAATGAGCCAATATTAGGGCTTAACAAGGGTGAAGAGGCGGAGTCTGAAGAAGATGAAAGTAGCAAATAAAAACCCTATAGCTGAAAATCAACCAATCATAGTAGAAAGATCCCCCACTCAAGGGAAATATGAACAATTAGCATAGTAGGGGGGAATCCCAAATGAAAAAACTCACAAATCAGGGAGGAAGAATTCAAGATTCTAGAGAAGAAACATCAAAAAAATAAAAATCCCTTGGAAAGAATCACTCAATTTAAAGATCTCCTGGTAACATGGGAAAAAGAGGTAGAAGTAAGGGTCCTGAATCTCAAGCCCCTCCTGCCCCAAGTTGTTGGGCCACTTCCCTCCAAAAGTAACGAATATTCTCTCTTGGAATTGCAGAGGCTTTGGTAGAAAATCTAAGGTTGAATCCCTCAAAGACCTATTCAGGTCTGAGAATCCCTCTGTAATTCTCCTCTAGGAGACTAAAATGGAGGAATCAAAAGCCATGCAAATAGGGAAAAAACAATGTAGAATGGTGACGACATTGCAATTAGCTTAGTTGGAGCATTTGGAGATGTCATGACCCTATGGGATATGACACAATTAGAACTTGAGATAACTTTCTTCTCTAATAATTAGATCCTTACTATTGTTTGTTACAAAGAATCTATTCTCAAAATTTCCATTATCAACATACACATGCTTGTTAGATACATGGATAAAAAAGGATGCTAGACATATTTATTTGCTACAAAAGAAACTCTAGACACTCTGACCTATATAATGGCTAGAGACTTTAACACTGTACTTCACAATTTAGAAAAGAGGGGTGGAAACTAAATTTGAGATCTAATGCATGAGAAGATGGAAGATTTTATCTCAGAATGGGAACTTCGAGATGTTAATCCAACTAAACGAAAGCATACTTGGAGAAATAAGCGTGCGGGCCCTGGTCATATTGCAACTCGCCTAAAACGTTTCCTCATTCATAACAACTTTTTTCTCCGTCCCTTTTCCATTTCTTCCAATAGCATTCCCTCCGCTCTCTCCTACCATAAAACTATTTCCCTCTCTCTTGTCCCTCCTTAGAACTTTGGCCCTATCCCTTTCTCTTTTAATCCCTTATGGCTCCACAATGACACTATACTTTATCTAGTTAATGATTCATGGAAAACCCCTTTTTAGGCCTCCCCTAATTTTGTCTAGGAAATTAAACTTGGAGCTGTCAAACATGATATAAAGTCTTGGTTCGAGACCTCTTATAAACCCCCTTAATGGAAAGAGCCCGTAGAATGAAAGAACCTGAGACCATTCAACAATCAATGGTCTCATGGAAGAATTCCACTCTTATTTGAAATGGTTTGTTGAAGAAACTTCTTAGCAAAGTCAGGTGGCCCAAAAGCAAGTGCCTTCGCAATGACACTCCTTATTCCTCCTACAATTATGCTTGATGCATTTAAAACTTGTTCCAAGATTTCAGTCCAATGCACAATTTGATTATCATTTATATCTTTTTCACTGAGAATAATTAATATTATTTATTTATGGTCTTGTCACCCTTGTTTTCATCTTCCATTGTCGGGTTAGATGATATACTCAAATGCTCTACTCGTGTTCCATTATTCCTTTCACATATCCCATGTTACTGTATTCCATTCCCAATTGAGATAATCCACTTAAAGGCTTTGCTTGTGTTTCATTAAAACTCCCAACAATTGAGTTGTTGCTCTCTTTTGGTCTATGCTTTGCTATAACAAAGGTGGTCTCTTCTTGCTTCCTTCTAAAATATCTTACTACTGAAGGTTTTCTAACAACTAAATCATTACCCTTGGGAATCTCATCCTTTGTCGAATTTCCAAGCATGACTTCTCCTTCAGGGCCACTAGTATTGAAACAAACAAAAGCATTAGACACATCAACATTTGTTTTTTCTTTACTTAACTTTTTTCCTTGTCATTTGAAGCTTTTCTTATGAGGTGATATGAAATAAGCACACTTTCAAGTAATTTATACTTTCCATCCAAGACCAAGAGTTTCACCTTGATTAGCTACAAATTATTCCAATTCATCAAAGTTCATTTTATAGTTGTCCAAATTTTGTGATTATTGTATGTTGTTCCTCCAATTGAAGTGCGGCGGTGTGCCTATAGGTTTGTTAAGAACAACATATGATTCAGTCTCTGCAATAACTTTGGATGCACACGAACTCATAAATATGACCCAACTTCTACATATTCATTGGCATTGTTATTCTGAAGGTTCATTATGCCTCTCTGATAGTTTTTTTTAGATATGCTCTCTTCTTCAATGCAACACATGTGAAAAATTTGGCTAGCACCCACAATCATGTAAAAAAGCATTTTTAATAGATGTTCGAGCCTCATTCTTGTCATTGATTTACCTGAATTTAGTTCTGTCAACTCTTGTGACATATGGGTTATATGGGATTTTAGGATGTCAACTGAAAGTAGGGTTATCCATCAACATCTAAGATATTTTATCCTACGAAAACAACCAATTGACATATGGAGCACTTAGTACTGAGCACCTGGTGGAAGTGTCAATTCTTTCTGAAAAGCAATTTCAGAGCTAGGTTATGCCTTGTAGATGCTACAATAAACCCAAGTGATGATATATAGCACTTTCACGGGGCAATGCTAGTCAAAAAACCAAAAGTAAAAAGAATACATACAACAAGAACCACTTTACAAGGAAAACAAACTCGACAAGACTACTGCCATACTCAATCATGACTGTAACATTAGGTGGAACAAAACAACAGACACTCGAGCAAGAATCACCCATTCAAACAATAATCACTCAACGATTGAAAGACAAAAACAAAACGATTAATAAATGAAACAATTAAAATAATCTATTTGGAAATTTTTAAGAAACACCTCAAGCTAGTGGATTTGTTGAAGCCTCAACCTTAAGTAAAGATGAAAGGTGAATGTGATTGAAAATTACATAATAACATCATAGTTCATACGAGGATATCATTTCATACTAAATTTAAAGATATACATCTCTTAAAATATATATAACAACAAATGATAGAGTGGTAAACAAGGGTTGCATGGCAATGCAGTCCCTGCCTAGTTGGTTGGGAAATACATGTTGAACAATGAAACTCAATATAACTAAATGCACAAGTAATGAACATTTTTTGTCAAAAAATAATAATTGAGGGTTGTTTGTTATTTAAAATGTATAATGAACGGTAAGCTAAATGGAACTATAATATTCATATATATAATAATAAATAATATATTAGATAATAAATAATATATTAGATAATAAATGTAATATAAATATAATAATAAATAATAATAAATAACTTTTTATATTTAGATGTGGTGATTGATGAAATTCATTGATTATGTAATTAATTTTACATATTGAAAGACGTGAAGGGAGCAATAACACTTCAATTCTATCAACCAATTAGAAATGAGAAAAACACAAATATTTTTATTGTATCCAAAAATATATATTTGTTTTCCTATGTTAAACATTACATTTCATACACAAATTTAGGGTAAAAGGCAAATTAATGTCACATCAAAGTCACATCAAAGTCACATCAAAAGCAAACTCATTGCTATAGTCCCATGACAGGGACTAATAAATTGTTGGAGATACATTATCATACTGTAAGGTGAAGTACAAGTGCAAAGTTGTATAATTTTGCTATCACATTGTTATATTTGCTTACAACATTCGTTAATTTTTTATGTTTTAATAATAAGCGTGTTTGTATAAAACTTTTTTTAATTTTAAAAGAAAAAGCAAAACAAATGGTTTATATGAACTACTTACCACCATTATACATTATATAGTTCTTAATATTTATCTTTATTACAATGAAATTAAAAATTAATTTACATTACATCCAAAAATATTTATTTCATACTCATAAATAACACATGTTATTAAAAGTTATGAAATATAACTTTTTGTTCTTTAAAGAGCATGTCGTTGTCATGTTTTTCATTTTTTTTTATTGTAAACTTTTATATATTTATTTATATAAATGATTTTTTTTTTTTAATTCATTCATTTGTTTAATGAATGAATAATGAATTGTATATGAATTAATGGTATGCCACTAAAATAAGTAGAAAGTAAGTAGAGTAATTCATTAAGATTTGATAATATAAAATTGAGTAAGAGATTTCAAATAAAAGGTCACTATACATGAGAGATTTTTTCAAATATTTTGAATAAAAGTTTTAGTTAAGGATATTATGATGATGGATTATTGTTAGATAAGTTAAACACTTTCTAATTGCTTTGTAGAAACCTTATTTTGTCGCTGCTCCTAGTTCTCTCAAGTTTGCAACCATGTGAGGAGGGGATCTAGACCCTCCACCTGAATTTGAAGTTGATGCAAAAACCTTCAAGTAGTTGATCGACTCTCTGGGGAAACCTTCTTCATGCCCTACTCATTCTCGTTTTATCAAGAAACTGGACCAAATCCCTGAAATCGCCATTCCTCGTGTCTCAGCTCGATGCAAGGCACTTGTGTATGATGCAAAGGGCCTTGTTGGTCAATTTACAGGTCTTTGGCCCTCCCTATGACAGATGGATGTTTGGATTGTGCAGAATTGGCAACCTCTGATCAATGGATGTCTCAACCATTATTTCTATGGAAGAGGTTTTTATACATTCTTTTTTGAGTTCAAAGAAGACATGGATTTGATCTTTCGTAATGGCCCATACTTTTATGGATCTCGGGGAATGTATTTGAACCAATGGACTCTATATTTCAATCTGGAGTTTGATATCCCCACAGGTGTCCCTGTTTGGGTCGCCTCTCCCATATCCCTCTTCATTGTTGGGGAGACAATGTCCTAAAATGCATAGGGAATTTGTTGGGAAAATATATAGATAAATATGAACCCAAATCAACAATGTATGCTTGTGATAGAATCTGTGTAGAAGTATATTTGGAAAAAGGACTACCTGAAGTTGTCAAAATTTCCCTCGATGGATGGAGCCATGTGAAACAACTCGACTATGAGAAATTTCCTTTTAAATGCAATTTCTATCATGAATCTGGTCACTTTGCTCGTGACTTCCCTAAAAACAAGCAAGGAATAACAACCAAACATGAAGAACCAAAAGAGGATTAGCAACAGGCACCGGGTCTTCACTCAGTGAAATTGTGACATAACATTTTCATTCGTGGGATATTAAAGAATACCCCTAATTTCACTAGATATTGATAAATACCTCCCAAAATCATTTTTTTGAACCCCCCTCCCAATACATATTTACAATAAAAGAAACCCCTATTTTTACTATATACCCCTTTTTATACTCCCCAATACCTATAAACCTCTTGAGACCCCACACCCCCCCAATACCTACAATATATTGAATTCATGTTTTACAATTTAAAACCCTCCTTTATGAATGAATGTGATAAGATATTAGTCGACAATGTGAATCCCCAGTGGAAACAGGTCAGGAAAAATACAAATACTAGGAAAAACCCTAGGCAAAACCCTAGAACATCGAATCCCAAATTCCCCCCAACCCTCCTCAAAATCCCCCTCCTCCTTTGAACCTTAGTGAAAATAGGAAAAATCAGGGAAAACATGGAAGAAAAGCACAATAGGAATCCGAACTGGCCTCGACAAACAAGTTTGCAATTCTATGTGGATCTTCTCAAGAGAAAAATGTAATTGGAAATGTGGATCCAAATTTAAGATCTTCTAGCACTACCCCTCATGATCTTGATCTACAACAACTAGAGGGTGAAGAGGCGGAGTCTGAAGAAGACGAAAGTAGCAAATAAAAAACCTATAGAAGAAAATCAACCAATCATAGTAGAAAGAGCCCCCACTCAAGGGAAATATGAACAATTAGCATAGTAGGGGGGAATCCCAAATGAAAAAACTCACAAATCAGGGAGGAAGAAATCAAGATTCTAGAGAAGAAACATTAAAAAAATAAAAATCCATTGGAAAGCATCACTCAATTTAAAGCTCTCTTGGTAACATGGGAAAAAGAGGTAGAAGTAAGGGTCCTGAATCTCAAGCCCCTTCTACCCCAAGTTGTTGGGCCTCTTCCCTCCAAAAGTGATGAATATTCTCTCTTGGAATTGCAGAGGAATTGGCAACAAATCTAAGGTTGAAGCCCTCAAAGACCTATTCAGGTCCGAGAATCCCTCTGTAATTCTCCTCTAGGAGACTAAAATGGAGGAATCAAAAGCCATGCAAATAGGGAAAAAACAATATAGAATGATAATGACATTGCAATTAGCTTAGTTGGAGCATTTGGAGATGTCATGACCCCATGGGATATGACACAATTAGAACTTGAGATAATTTTCTTCTCTAATAATTAGATCCTTACTATTGTTTATTGTAGAGAATCTATTCTCAAAATTTCCATTATCAACATAGACATGCTCGTTAGATACATGAATAAAATAGGATGCTAGACATCTTTATTTTCTACAAAAGAAACTCTGGACACTCCGACCTATATAGTGGTTGGAGACTTTAACACTATACTTCACAATTTAGAAAAGAGGGGGGGAAACTAAATTTGAGATCTAATGCGTGAGAATATGGAAGATTTTATCTTAGAATGGGATCTCTGGGATGTTAATCCAACTAAACAAAATCATACTTGGAGAGATAAGCATGTGGGCCCTGGTCATATTGCAACTCGCCTGAATCATTTCCTCATTCAAAACAACTTTTTTCTCCTTCCCTTTTCCATTTCTTACAATAGCATTCCCTCTGCTCTCTCCAACCATAAAACTATTTCCCTCTCTCTTGTCCCTCCTCAAAACTTTGACCCTATCCCTTTCTCTTTCAATCCCTTATGGCTCCACAATGACACTATAATTTCTCTAGTTAATGATTCATGGAAAACCCCTTTTCAGGCCTCCCCTAATTTTGTCTAGGAAATTAAACTTGTAGCTTTCAAACATGATCTAAAGTCTTGGTTCAAGACCTCTTATAACCCCACTTAATGGAAAGAGCCTGTAGAATGAAGAACCTGAGACCATTCAACAATCAATGGAAGATATGATAGGAGGTGACGAAAATTACTCTGCAACTTGAAAGAGAAGCCTATCAAAACTTGCATTCGACCTTTAGGAGAGAAGAAGAACAATGGAATGTAACACCCCTGTTTCCCCTAGCTTGTAATTAATCATAAAATAGGATTACCATGCTAAGGCATGTGGATGATGTAAATGTATTATTGTTAAATAGCCCATAACTGACTATTGGGGGGTGAAGCCTTGAAGTACGAGACATGATATCTCTAGAGGAAATAAATCAGTTAATGAAGAAAGGACCAGTGGTTGAATTATCAACCATCCCCAAGAATGGAAGCATGGTCTAGCTGCATAATGTTATCCTGAAGTACCACAGAGACCTGCAAACTTGAGCTTCCGTCTAACAGAAGGAACATGATAGGTCGAAAACCTTCCTAAATAAGGTAGGTAAGATACACACACACAGACGATAAGGAAGGGGGACAACAAGAGAAGAGACACCAAATGAGAGCGCAAGATCGAAAGGAGATGCGCGAACCAAAAGGAAGTGCAAAGAACATGACCTGAAGGACCTGAAAATGAGCTTGATGTTGAGGAAGCATCTGATAAACCTCGCAGGGATACTGTGACAAAGAGAAGGTATCTAAGACATGGCATAGTTCCCTAGTGATATCATGGCTTGGCACGGGGGTGGATAGAGTGCTAAGAATTAATTCCTCTGAGCCTATGGTTGGGTGGAAATCCACACACTCATAGTTAGTTAGTTGGTTGCAACCTGTAATAGATAAGTATTCTCATACCTTGTGAAATTGAGCTGTAACTATGTAATAAATTTGGATATACTGTGAATGACCCAAGGATGTGCATGTTTTCTTAATGGTTATACTATATCTCTTTATTCTTTTTTAAATTGTGTATTTAATAAAGTATGGAATTGTCTTATCTTAACACGTAAATGCCCAAGCTCTATGGTGGCTTAAGTTAAAATAAGTGGACTGTGAGTTCATCAACCTTGGGAACAGTTTTCATGGGTGCACGCCAACACTCCTAGTTTCCCTAAGTCTTCGGGAGGACAGAGACTTTTAAGATCATGAGAGGTAGTGAAGATATGCATAGAGTCTCTATGAGGCGAATAGAGAGCGATAACCTCTTAAGTTCTAGAGTTCATGAATGAGCACAAGGGGTGCGCATAAGAATTCTTCTAAGTGTTAGGTTCAAGAGAAAGAGCACAAAGCTCTTAATCCTTTTAGAGCTAACAAAGCTCAGAAAGAATAATGAGATTGAAGTATCAAAAGGGAAGGTTCCTTTGTTTGGAAGACGAATGAACGTGATTTGTTCAAGAAGAGACAAGGTTTGTTGTGACTGTTGGATACGGGAAAGAGCACGGGAGTTAACCCCTTGGGTCCTTCCGACTTTGCAAGTTCGGCAAATTGAGCGAGCTCGTCGTAAGGGAGGTAAAATACCCGAAGTCCCAAAGTTAATATGGGCTTTTGTTAAGCCCTAATATTGGCTCATTACCCCTTAATTGGGGCATATTACATTAGTAATGTTATTTTATTTATGTCATCTTTATTCCATTAGTTGTAATTATACCTCCTAGTCTCCTATATATACCAAGGAGACATTTTCATTTGAAGTCATCTTGTACTTGAACATTTATGTGGGGTAAAAGGAGATTGCCCCCTCGAAGAGGCTTATTATCTGAAATTATCTCTTTTTCAAGGCATTGAGTACTTATTCTGAGGTTTTTCTATGCTATATTGATATTTGGTTCTTAACATATGGTATCAGAGCTTAAGGTCTTGGGGTTTCGCTGCTACATTTGAGACACCTTGGTATTTTCAATATAATTTTTTTTCTAAAACGTTTCAGAAGGAATGGATTGTAGGATATTTAATATATGGATCAAGGTACGTTGGGTTAAAATTTCATCTCCTAAGGCCTTATACTTTCGGAGATACATCCTGTGCAAGATATGGTTCTGGAATCATCCTGAACTAAGTCATTGCAGAATTTTCGCTATAAAAATTTTTCTGTAACGTTTCAGACCTTGAAATCTGGAGGATAGTCACAGAAACTAGTAATGTATTTGTGGTAAAAATTTCAGCTTCTGGGTCATCTTACATTTGTATATACACCCTGTGGAAGATAGGGTATTTGACTAGTCCTATTGACTAGTCTCAAGAATGTGTTCCAGGTAAAACAATCATAACTTCTTCATAGAGTATGAAAATTGAGTGAGACTAGTTTCATTGGATAGTGGATAGTCTATAGTATTTCTTTTATGACTTTCATAACTTTATATCAATTATTTTGTGCAGGGAATGCTATACAAGTGAGATCTCCTGGAAAGGCCAAAAATCAGCAAGTTGTGGGGAAGTTACCGTAAATTCCACTTGGCACATTCAATTTTGATCAGACCTGTGTAATTGTAGAGAATAAATATTACAGAACTACATAAAAGAAAGTTTCATACCCAGAAGGGTCGAAACTTGGGAGATACAATAGAAGAAAGTTTGTCTAGCAGAACCACCTCAAAATCAAGGTTCAAAAGTGATACTTAGTCAACATGCCACCCAAAAAGGGAACTTCTACACCAAATAAGCCTCCAGACAATCCTACTTGGACTCTTGATGAAGGTGAAGAAATGCATAGGGACAAAAATTATTTACAAAAGAATATAGTAACAAAAGATGAACTACAAGAGATGAAAGCTAAGTTGGAGGCAATAAATACTAAGATGGATGGTTTAAAAGAGAAGATCATGGAAGTATTGAAGAATTTCATAACAGAGAAGACACCTGAAAGTGAAAATGCATCCCATGAAATTCATGACGAGGACACAAGGAAGGTGAATCAAGAATGGAGAATCTCCAACTTTGGGTTGAAGACCAACCACGTTCCTAAGATCGATATGAGGAAATTTGATGGCAAGGACCCAATCACATGGATACTTCAGATGGAGCATTTCTTTGATCTACATAATGTGCCAGATACACCAAAGGTACGAATTGTTTCTTTATATTTAGAACCCAATCAATTTGTATGGTATCGATGGCTTTGTTCTCACAAATCACTCGTCACTTGGACAATTTTCACAGAAGAAATGATAGCACACTATGAGGATACAAGGAGAAACACCTTCTCTAGCCAATTGATAAATCTCAAGCAAAAGGGTTCAGTTACTGAGTACATTGAGGACTTCCAAAGATTGAATATAAAGGTAACATATATTCCAGATGAGCACTTGATTGATGTATTCATAGGAACTTTAAAGGATAACATTCAACATGAGGTTCTCCTTTGGGAACTCAAATCATTGGAGAATGCATGTAAGGTGGCAAGAAATGTTGAAAGTAAAAATATGGCTATGGCTACTAGAAGGACCAATCCTAACATCTATAGAGAGAACAATGCTCCCTCTTCTAAAACACCTCAAC
Source organism: Picea sitchensis (assembly GCA_010110895.2). Lineage (NCBI taxonomy): Eukaryota > Viridiplantae > Streptophyta > Pinopsida > Pinales > Pinaceae > Picea > Picea sitchensis. The sequence continues at coordinate 248,123 of SNQJ01S0024126.1, read as the reverse complement.
CTACAAGGTTGACACCTAAAAAATTGGAGGAAAGAAAAGCAAAAGGTTTATGCTTTAATTGTGACAACAAGTACAGTAAGGGACATAAGTGTGGTGAGAATAAATTATTCTACAAAGATTGTGAAGAGGAAGAAGAACAAGAACATGAACCATATCAATATGAAAACGTAGAAGCAATTTCGTCTGAAGAGAAAATTACAGAGTTAGAGCTCCCACAATATGGGTGGCAATGCATTGGCTAGAATTAGCACTCCTCAAACCCTCAAGATAGGAGGATACATCAAAGAAAAATGTAATAGTCCTAATTGATTACAGGTACTCATAGTTTCATTCACTATAAAATTAGCCAAAGCTCTCAATTGCTTTGTATATGCGGTGCCAGAGTTTCAAGTAACAATTGCCGGTCTGAGAACTATCAATTACTTTCGGGGAAAATGCAATGAAGATCAATCTTACTATCGGGGAATATGTAATGAATAGTCCAGTAGTTTCTATACCATGATGTGGTGTTGATGTTGTACTAGAATCCAATGGTTACAATCATTAGAAGAAGTGATCTTAATTTTCAAGAACTATTCATTTAATTTTCATTGGAAGGAAATGAGATTGAGTTAAGAATTATCCACCGGAAAACTACATTGGGTGATAAGCTCTAATGGCATGACAAAATTATTGAAAAAGGAATCAAGGGTGTTATTGCAGAACTATGCTACTAGATGTTCAAACATCTAAGCCATCTATTCCTCAAGATCTCCAAGGGATCATTGATAAAGCATTCAAGTGTTGAAGATATTCCCCAAAGGTCTTCTACACTCAAAATCATGATCATGAAATTCCTTCATTCAGGTGTTAGGTCCCACAACATCCATAGCAGAATACCCATACATGAAGAGTGAAATTGAATGCATGGTTGAAAAAAGAAATGTTGAGATTTTGGCATTATTGGGCCTGTAAAGTTCTTACTCACAGTGGTATTATGGTATTCAAGAAAGATAACTCATAGCATATGTGTCCAGATTGCCAAGAGCTCAACAAGGATGCCTCAATGAGATAAGTTTCCCATTCCTATCATTGATGAATTGTTAAGATATGAACTACATGGAGCAATCTATTTCCAAAAATTCATGCCAATTTGGGGTGTATGGTCTAGAATGGAAAGGAAGAGATAATACTAAAAAACAACATTCAGAGACTCATGAAGGCGCGTTTTGTTCATGCCTTTTGGCCCACAAATGCACCTTCCACATTCAAGGTTGATGAATTCCATTTTCAATCCCTTTCAGCGAAATTGTGTTAGTATTTTTGATGATATGCTAATCTATAACCAAGTCTTGGGAGGAGGATCATGTGTGACATGTTGACAAGGTGCACACACTACTAAAAGGAGAAAAAAAAATATATGCCAAACCATCCAAATGTTTCTTTGGAGGGAAGGAGAATTATGAATTTTTGGTCATATCTCATGAAGGTGTCAAGGTGGAGCCTAGAATTAAAGGCATGATGGACTGGCCGATTCTTAAAACATTGAAGAATCTTAGCACCTTACACTATGTGATCTTCCACTATGATGGACACTATGGAAGGGCCAGTAGCACCTTTAATGACACTAACTTAAGAAGGATGCATTTTCATGGACTCTAGGAAACTAAAGATTTTTGAACATAACAAGAGGTGATGTGCAAAGCTCCTATCTTGACCACTCGGCACTGACAAAGCACATTGTGGAATGTGATACCTAGGAAGTGAGTTGGTGCTATCTAATGCAAGAAGAGCCCACGGCACGAAAGTTAGGTACTCAAGAAGGGGAAGGACTTACACAAGCCCATTTGAGAAGGAAATGATGGAAATACTACATGCATTGAAATGGAATCCGCACCTAATAGGTAGGCACTTCCAGTCCGAAATAGATGTGATAATGGTCTTGGCCTTCTTGGAACAAGACTATCTTGAGGAAGAAGAACAACAAAAAATGGGTAACCAAGATGTGAGTTTATGATTTTTGTCGTCATAAATGGAAGAAAAATGTTGTGGGATGCACTCTCAAGAAAGGATGGAGAATATCGTGAGGCCTTTTCTACATTATCTGCATTCATCCAACCCGATTGGATAATAGAGAAAGGGATGAATGGAAAAGGCAGCGAAAAAGTGTGGACTCTCATTCAAAAGGTTGCAGCGGGATTCCGATTAAGTAGAATACATTTAGATGAAAAATGATTCACTATGGTACAAAGAGATAGCTTATATTTACGTAAGGAAACTCCCAGCTCAAACAAAAAGGTACTATTGGAATTGCACCTCTCTCCAGTAGGAGGGCACTGAGGATTTATGAAAACTACCATTAGAGTCAAGAAGGATTTTTGGGGATGGCCTTAAAGGCTGATGTTCAAGGTTTGTGGTAGAATGTTTGGTTTTCCAACAAAGGCAAAAGGTGGAAACAATTAAGACCCTAGGTCTTTTACAACCAGCTAGCCATCCCAAGTCTTATTTGGGAGGAACATGGATTTCATCGCGGTGTTACGAGGCTTGAAGGAAAGAGATGTCATCGGTGATTGTTGATAGACTTACAGAAATCATGCACTTTTGTGCACTCTCTCATCCCCTTCAAAGCTAATACAGTTTCCAACGCATTCATGGAAACAGTTCAAAGCTACAGCGTAAAAGATTATTGTAAGTGAAAGCCAGTCCCATCTTCCTTGGACATTTTGGATAGAGTTATTTTCTTGTTTGGGTTCTCAATTGGCTCATAGCTCATCTTATCATCCTCAATCGATGGACAAGCCGAGATAGTGATGAAAAAATATCGGAAGGATACCTTCGTTGTTTTGTCTCGATAAACAAACACAATGGTTCAAATGGTTACCCTTGGCCGAATGGTGGTATAACACTTCCTTTCATGCTGCAACAAAAATGACTTCATTTATGGCACTCTATGGATACCACCCTCCTTCCATCACTTCGTCTCTAAAGAAAATCTAAGGTTCAAGTAATTGGAAGATCACATCGAGCATCAACAAGTTCTCCAAATCTTAAAAGGACAACGACCATGGCACAAAAATCACATAGGGCAACAAAGCATATCAACATACCATTAGTGAGAAAATAAGTTTTGAGGTAGGATATTGGGTGTTTTTAAAGACTACAACCATACAAACATATGTCCCTCAAAGAAGGCAAGAAGGATAATAAGTATGCCAAAGTACTATGGCCCATATAAAGTGTTGTAAAATATTGGTACTATATGGCAGCCTGAAATTGGAGTTGCTTTCATCTTCGCGAGTATACCGAGTTTTCCATGTTTCATGCTTAAAGATGGTTATAGGCGACAAGATCGCAGTTAAAACTATATTGCGAGGCAGTGAGGAAGGAAAAATCATATTGGAGCACGAAGCCATCACTAACACAAGAAATCACCAACTGAGGAATAAATCAATTTCAAATTATCTCATTAAATGGAGGAAACTACGACTAAAAGTTCCACTTGGGAAGATGAGTCTTTTATAAACATCCGGGGTATACTCAAGCATTGCGGAAACACTTGTCTCGAGGGGAGGGCATGTTAAAGCCCTAATATTGGCTCATTACCCTTAATTGGGTCATGTGCATTAGTAATGTTATTTTATTTATCAATGGAAACTATTCCATTGGTTGTAATTATATAATGTTATTTTATTTATGTCGGCTTTATTCCATTAGTTGTAATTATACCTCCTAGTGTCCTATATATACCAAGGGGACATTTTCATTTGAAGTCATCTTGTACTTGAACATTTATGTGGGGTAAAAGGAGGTTTCTCCCTCGAAGAGGCTTATTATCTGAAATTATCTCTTTTTCAAGGCGTTGAGTACTTATTCTGAGGTTTTTCTATGCTATATTGATATTTGGTTTTTAACAGGTTTAGATCTTAGGATGCCCGGGAGCCACCTCAACTATCAAACCTATGAGGTAGTCAGTCCGGCGTTGACTGCTTTGGGAGAATAGAGGCTTAGTAATGCCAAAACTCTCGAAGAACAAAGTAGCAAAGTAATTTGGATCGTAGATCTATGGATTCCTTTGGGACCCCTCTCGACCATTCGATCGAGGGAATATGGGTATTATGTCGAGAGTACATGGGGACCCATGTGTCGAGTGATGATGATGCCAGGTATCCCACTCGGAGTGGCACACAATGGGGTATTAAGAGGCGGATAGCCGTGAGTTCCTTTGGAAATCCATGGAGAAACAGAGTCCGTCTGTACCATAGATCTGAGAGAGAGGATACGTGGGGGAAATCCATCGACTTCGGGTGAAATTACTTCGGAAGAAAATGAGTGTTGAGAGGTTGAACCTCCCTAAGCCCGAAGAGCCGAAGTGATTTGCAATTGTCAATATGTGGGAGACATGCGTCGACAGATCATCGACTTCAGGTGAAATCACTCCAGGAGGAAGGGGGATGTGTTGATTAAGAACTCCCGAAGGTCAGAGAGCCAGAGTTCATCTAATTCATCTATCAGCTGAGGATAGGTGTCAATAGATCTTCCATTTCAAGAGATAGCCACTTTAGAGTAAAGTGGGGTCACACGAGTTTAGAACTCCCGAAGTAAATCGTGACCGTCGCTTTAAGAGAGACACGCGTCGACATATCGTTGACTTCGGGTGAAATCAATATGGGATAAAGCAAGTGGGGAGAGGTTGAAACTCCCGAAGTTCGAATAGCCGAAGTGATTCATAGCCATTGATCTGTGAGAGACACACGTTAACAGATCACATACTTCAGAAGTGAGGGGAAGGAAACACGGAGTAGAGGGTCGACCAAAGTGGATCCCCACCGTCAAACAATAAGGACATGTGGCACACGATCCTTGACTCTGGAAGAAATTACTTCAGGAGGATAGAGTGTTGGAATTCTCAGAACCCCCGAATGACGAAGTCTCAAAATGAACCTGAGCCGTTGGTTTAAAATGGATGCGTGGTGCTTGATTTGGAAATCCAGGTATGGAGTACTTCGAAAGAAAAGGTTTTGTGCATGTCTGGGACTCTCAGACATTGAAGTTCCAGAGTAAATGAGAGCCATTGATACTCTGAAGATGCATGGTGTAAGATGGTGAACTCCAGAGGTTTACAATCTTGAGTACCTTGGAACTCTTGAAGCATGGAGTTATGGAGTAAATCAGAGCCGTTGATGCCTTGAGAATGCGTGGCATCAGATGGTGCCCTTTAGAGGATTAGTATTCCATAGGTTTTGCGAGGAGGTGCTTAGAATTCTGCCGAATCCCGGAGGCCCAAATTCTTTGCGGGTCGTTGATCTTGAGGGAGAGTAGGGACCATTGATCCCTTCACTCTAGTTCAGAACTCCACCACTTCAGAGTTCGATGGAATTGGCATGTGATGAATCAAAAACTCTTGAAGCCCGAAGATATGAAGCGTCAGAATAGGCGTCTGTGGCCTTGGTGTTCAGTCATAGCTCGTAGTCATATGTGATGGTCGCCAAAGAAAAAGGGGCTAGGCCCTAATTTCCAAATCAGAGACCATGAATGGAGGATTTGATTCTCTTAAGAAGAATCAAATTTTTATGCCCCACCATGGGTGTGTTGTAAATTGGTATCAGAGCCAAAGAGCCAAAGATTCGAAGAGCCAAAGTAGATCTGAGACGTCCAAGCCAAAGAGACAGGTGTCGTCTGATCCTGCACTCCGGAGATAAGTCACTCCCGTAGGAATGAAGTGTGAAGGCACAAGGATTTCTGAAGGCCAGTCCCGAATTCATCCCAGCCATCCATTGGAAGGGATGTGTGGCATAAGATCTTCCATTTCATAGGAAGTCACTCCGAAAGAAAATGGGGTGTGTTGAACAAGAACTCCCGAAGGCCGAAGAGTCGGAGTTCATCTGAGCCATCCATCAACTGAGGATAGATGTCAGCAGATATTCCATTTTGGGAGATAGCCATGTTGGAGGAAAGTGGGGTCACGTGGGTTGAGAACTCCCGAAGTAGATCATGACCATCGATTTGAGAGAGACATGCGTTGAGAGGTCATCAACTTTGGATGAAATCAATCTAGGAGAAAGCGAGTGGGGAGAGGTTGAAACTCCTGAAGTCTGAAGAGATGAAGTAATTTATGGTCGTCGATCTACAGAAGACACGCATCAACAGATCGCGTACTTCAGAAGCGGGGAGAAAGAAACACAGAGTAGAGAGACGCCCGAATTTGATCCGCATAATCAAATGAGAGGGACGCGTGGTGCATGATACTTAACATCGGAAGAAAACACTATAGGAGAAAAGGTGGTGTGAGCATCCAGGACTTTTGAACACCAAAGTCCTGAAGTGGATCCAAGCCATTAATTTAGATGGATGCGTGGTGCCTGATCTGGAATTTCGGGTATGGAGTACTTAGGAGGAAAAGAGCTGGAGTGCTTGGAACTCTCGAACATAGAAGTCCCAAAGAATATCATAACCATTGATCATGAGGGACACGTGGCGCTCAATCTGTAACTCTAGGTACGAAGTACTTCAGAGGAAAAATGTGTAGGAATGTTTGAAACTCCTGAAGCATGAAGTTTCAGAGTAAATCAGAGCCATCGATACTCTGAGGATGCGTGATGATAGATGGTGCACTTCGAAGGATTAGTACTATGGAGGTTTTGTGAGGAGATGATTCAGATTCCTTTGAAGCTCGGAGACCCGAAGTCATTGAGGTCATTGTTATTGAGGGAGAGTAGGGACCATTGATCCCTTCATGCCAGTTCGAAACTTCGCCACTTTGGAGTTTGGAGGAATTGGCATATGTTGAATCAAAAAATCCCAAAGCCTGAAGTTTCGAAGCACAGGAATAGGTGCATGTGGCCTTGGCATTCGGTCATAGCCCGTGGTCATATGCGATGGTCACTGAAGAAAAAGGGGGTAGGCCCCAATTTCAAAATTAGAGACCATAGGATGGAGGATTTGATTAATTAAGGAGAACGAAATTTTGATGCCCTATTCCTTAAAAACTTTTAAGGGGTTGGGTCTGTTACAATAGTGAAGATATGAACAGAGTCTCTATGAGGTGAGTAGAGAACAAGAACCTCTTAATTTCTAGATTTTATGAATGAGCGCAAGGGGTGCATGGAAGAATTCTTCTAAGTTTTAGGTTCAAGAGAAAGAGCACAAATCTCTTAATCCTTTCAGAGATAGCAAAGCTCAAGACGAATAGCGAGATTGAAGTATCAAAAGGGAAGGTTCCTTTTTTTGGAATATGAATGAACGAGATATTTTTGGGAAGAGACAAGGTCTATTGTGATTGTTGGATATGGGAAAGACCATGGGAGTTAACCCCTTAGGTCCTTCGGACTTTGCGAGTTCAGAGAATTCAATGAGTTTCTCGTAAGGGACGTAAAATCCCCGAAGTCCCGAAGTGAATCTAGGCCTTATATCTAAGGATGATCGATATCCATCTCGACCATCAGACCTATGAGGTATTTAGTTCGACATTGACCGCTTCGGGAGAATAGAGGCTTAGTAACTCCAAAAATCTCGAAGAACGAAGTAGTGAAGTAATGTGGACCGTGGATCTATGGATTCCTTCGGGACCCCTCTCGACCGTTCGATCGAGGGAATATGGGTATTATGTTGAGAGTACATGGGGACCCATGTGTTGAGTGAAGGTGATGCCAGGTGTCCCACTCGGAGTGGCACACACCAGGGTATTAAGAGGTGGATAGTCGTGAGTTCCTTTGGAAATCCATGGAGCGACGGAGTCCATTTGTACCGTTGATATGAGGTATAGGTTACGTGGCATAAATCCATTGACTTTGGGTGAAATTTCTCCAGGAGAAAATGAGTGTGGAGAGGTTGAACCTCCCGAAGCCCGAAGAGCTGAAGTGTTTTGCAACTGTTGATCTATGGGAGACAAGCGTCGACAGATCGTCGATTTTGGGTGAAATCACTTCGGGAGGAAGGGGGATGTGTTGATTAAGAACTCCCAAAGGACAATGAGTCGGAGTTCATCTGAGTCGTCCATCAGCTAAGGACATGTGTCAACATATCTTCCATTTTGGGAGATAGCCACTTAGGAGGAAATTGGGGTCACACGAGTTGAGAACTCTTGAAGTAAATCATGACCATTGCTTTGAGAGAGACATGCGTCGAAAGATCGTCGACTTCGGGTGAAATCACTCCGGGAGGAAGTGAGTGGGGAGAAGTTGAAAATCCTGAAGTCTGAATAGTCAAAGTGATTCATAGCCATTGATCTGCGAGAGACACGCGTTAACAGATCACGTACTTTAGAAGCGAGGGGAAAGAACCGTGGAGCAGAGGGTCGCCCGAAGTGGATCTGCATCGTCAAACGCGAAGGACGCATGGCCCATGATCCTTAACTCTGAAAGAATGTACTTTAGGATAATAGGGTGTTGGAATGTTCAAAACTCCCAAATGCCAAAGTCTCAAAATAAACCTGAGCCTTTGATTTAAAACTAATGCGTGGCGCTCGATCTAGAACTCTGGGTACATAGTAGTTTAGGAGAAAAGGTTGTGTGCACGTATGTGACTCCCGAACACTAAAGTTCCAGAGTAAATCAGGGCCATCGATACTCTGAGGATGCGTGGAATTATATGGTGCACTTCAGAGGTTTAACACTCCAAAGGTTTGCAATCGTGAGTACCTTGGAACTCTCGAGCACAGAGTTCTGGAGTAAATCAAAGCCATTGATGCCCTGAGGACATGTGGCGTTAGATGGTGCCCTTCAGAGGATTAGTACTCTGGAGGTTTTTTGAGGAGGTGCTTTTAATTCTGCCAAAGATCGGAGGCCTAAAGTCAGTGAGGGTCATTGATCTTGAGGGAGAGTAGGGACCGTTGATCCCTTCGCACCAGTTTAGAATTCCACCACTTCGGAGTTCGGAGGAATTGGTGTGTGATGAATCAAAAACTCCCGAAGCTCGAAGATTCTAAGTGCTAGAATAGGTGTCTGTGGCCTTGGCGTTTGTTCATAGCCCACGGTCATATGCGATGGTCTTCGAAGAAAAAGGGGCCAGGACCTGATTTCAAAATTAGAGACCATGGATGGAGGATTTGATTCTCTTAAGAAGAACACAATTTTTATGCCCCACCATGGGTGTGTTACAAATTGGTATCAGAGCACGGAAACAGCACTTGGCCTTCTTGGGCTCATGCACGAGTCACATAAAGAGGAAAAGTGAGATGGGTAAAACCCTATGGATGTTGAGGCAAGAAGGTTTTCTTGCTAAATGTTGTTGCATAGAAAGGAAAGTGACCCTGGTTGGTTATAGCCATGAGAGAAGAAAACATCAATATGAGATATGACTATGAGATTAATCTTGTAAGTGGCTGAAATCTCAAACTAAAGGACACTAATGATGAAATTAAACTATCAAAGTGAATGCATTAGGTAAAAAGGTGCAAGATATGCACCAACATATACGCGAATGTGTATACATGATCATAAGGATGATTGGAAGATCCTTGGGAAAAGGATATGAAGCCTAATATTAATACCATTTAGGTATGAATCAAATTAAATGTGCAAGTGATGCACATGTATGATGCAAGAGTATAGTTATAGGCACAATATGGTTGCTCTGATGAGTGAAATATAAAGAAAGAATTTCTCTTGTCCATATTAAATGAATATTATGGATGCATGGAGGACTCCATTCTGAACAATTATGAAATTTATGTTCCAAATAATAGCTTGAGGGGAATGTATTCCATTTCCTCAGGGAATACTAATATATTAGATAAAAGGGTAAATGAGAAAAGATTCTTTGTTGTCATGATAAGAGGCAAATGATTATGCCTTTGAGGATCACATGAGAAGGATTGTGAACAATCCTTAGTTGAATGATCTTAAAAGTAAAGATGTATGTGGGCTGTGAAACATACCTATGACAACTACATGCATGCTTAGGATTATGAATATGGTTAAGTACATCATGGATGTAAGTTAACAAAACCAGAATATGTATGGATACATAATTTGGGTGCATGACAAAGATGCATGTTTATATTCCTTATGGAATATTTGGTAAATAGCTAAAGCTAACTCAAGGATGTGCAATAAGGAAGTTTCATGTTGAGGGAGTTCCCTGTGGAAGAACTGTGTGAAAAATCTGTGAGGAGGTCAGAGTCACAACCTTAATAGCTTGCTTTCGAGAAAGCTGAGCAGTGAGCTACAAGATATATATATATATATATATATATATATATATATATATATATATATATATATGAATCTTGAATTACATTTTGAAAGCATCATGTAATGAATATAAGACTAATGAATGTTGAAAGCATCATGTAATGAATATAAGACTAATGAATGAATAAAGGAGTATGTTTTATTGAATAGGCTTGGTTGAAGCCATGTTAAGAAAAGGCACTGAGGCCTTTAGAGATAACTCAGTTGGGTTGAAAAGTCCCAGGCGGTGTAGAAAGAATTGGAAGAAGGGGAGAGACCCTAAATCCTTTCTTGCTATGTGTTATGTTTCCTCTAGAATGAGAAAGCTGATTTACTATTAAAAGTAAATTTTTTGACACCATAGTGATGATGATTGTATTACTGCAAAAACAATTGAGAACTGTCTGTATTGTATTCATGGAAACCCTTGAGGATAATGTGATGAAGTGCATAAACATATGCTAGGACATTTTGAAGACGTTTTATGGATTTGAATGTTATGATACATGCATTTTTATTGATATTACAAATAATGATGCATGTTGTGTATAGAAAGGAATTGGAACTATTGAGGAAGACAGTTACTAATAATGGGCAACCTCAAGCAAAGGATGACCATGGGAAGGCTGCGGTCAAAAAGTTGTTGACAGGACTGTGAAAATCCCGCTAAAGCACTGCTGATGAGGTAAAAAAATCAGAAAGAGGGTGCTAGCAGCTAAGAACAAGTATAAAAATGTTCATGCTTATGTGGCTCAAGGTATGAAAATATTTGGTGAGAATTCCTTTTGAAATATTTTATTGTCTCATGTTCTGCACAAAATTTTGAAAGGGCAGTTGTATGCCATGGATACCCAAGTAGGGTATGATTCGGGAAGGAGAACCCGAATGTTGGAGGTGTGAACCTTTGGCAGTAAAGACTGATTCCATGATTCAAGAGCATTTGAACCAAATTATCTCTGTTGACTCAAAAGGTCAAAAACCTTTATTAAGAGATCGTAGAAATCCCTTCGACCAACTAGAGATCGAGATTGTGAGGATCGCAAAAGAAAACCCTGATCGAAACATGTTAATCAAGAACCTGACAGAGGAAGTGAACACGAGTTGTTCATCGGAAGGAAACTGATCCCAATAGTCATATTGTTTTCAATATCCACTGGAGTTAACGGATCAAATGCCAATCATTCTATAAGACCGATGACCCATATTCATTGTAGAGATCGAATGGGAACACAACTTAACGATAGAGCCTGTTCCCGTAATTTAAATTCAATGTATCTTTGTTTTGAGTTTGGGGTCTGATTGTAGATCGAATGACTCGTATTGATTGCAGAGCACAAAGGAGAAATTAACTAGCGTGCTAGTTCATGGCCCACAATCAACCAGCACCGTTGATCTCGTCGGGGTGGATGATCAATGACCATGATTAAAAGAGTTGGGTGAGAAATTTTCAGATTATGAGGATTGAACTCTCCGATAAAGAGTGAGCACATTGGGGATTCCACAATCACTGTGAACAAATGATTGGTGGGTGGAACTGCAAGGAACCCACGCGTTAATGCCACGTAAACTCGTACCGTGATTGGGCTCTGTGGTTGAATTTGGCAAATCGAGGCTCTGCTCTCATTCTAAATTCTTGGTCAAATAATTCTATGTCGGAATTGTTGCATTTGGAATCGTTTGGTTTAGAATCGATCTAAGGATAAGATCGACGACCCGTATTCATTGTGGGGAAGGCATATGCATGTGAATTAATTTTAGGACCTGTACCTGCAAATTAAACTCAATATAGTTTTGTTTTGAGTTTGGGGTCCGATTGAAGATTGGACGACCCATATCCATTGCGGATATCAGAAGGAGAATTAAACCACTAGCTAGTTGAGGTTCCACAATCCCTTGCCACTGTTGGATCCGAGGGAATATGGATCTTCATCGTCGAATTGTAGACAAGGGGTTTATCCAGGATCATAGCACTTGGACATGTGAGCTGAAAGGGTAGCACTTGAAAAGAATAGAGCTAAGGTCACAACTCTCGATTGCATGGAGAGAAAATAAAGTCAATCCAGGCTAGTCAAGGAAGGTAGAGTTTGGCACTCTACATTAGACTGTGGTTGTGGGGACTGGTTCTATGGGAATAAAGGTGCTCATAGTTAGTACGTTGCATGGAATGCATTGAGGGAACGCATGTTGCATAAGATGGTAGACAATGGATTTTTCAGTAAGAAAGGAGGATCTTCCAATGTTTTACTTATATTATGTAAGCACTAAAGGAAAACAAATTTGGGTGGCCATGAGTGTTGGAACCCTGGTTATTAATGGAGGAAGAATGCTTAAATGCATTCATGTGAAACTTTTTAGTTTCATGTGTACTGATTTGGGATCGTGATCTACCTATAGCAGGAAGTATGGTCTTGCTATAAGAATGAATGAAAATGAATAAGAGATATGATGAAAAGGTTGGTTAAATTCCAACACACCATGGCCAAGAACCTATCATAAAGTGTGACAAACTTGAAATCAATGCAAAAGTACATTGGGTATGAATGTGGCCATGAATATTAGCACATTTGTTAAAATACTTTGAAATGTTGAATTACATTTTGAAAGGTTTGGTATGTTGAAATAAGGCACAGGCAAGGAATGAGATCCCCTTTTCATGTTTATATAGATGTGATGAACTGTTAGTATGCATGGTTTTGAATATATATATATATACCTGGATGCATGAGAGACTAACAATTTGTTTGGTTGTGTAAAGAATGAATTGCAGGGAGAAAAATGGTCTTGGATATGGAAACGTTTTAAGCCCATAAGGAAGACCAATTGTCTACTGAGTCAAACTGCTATGGGAAGGAAAGTCCCATAATTATGAATCTGGTTCTTGTGCGGAAAAAATATGAAAACAAAATGTGGAATTTGGAAATCTATGGGTGACAGATTTACAAGAAAATTTTGAATTTAAAATTTATGATGATGTCTCATGAATTTCTGTATGCCCATGATACAGGTGAGAAGAAAATATATGTCGAGAATGGAAAGATGAAGGGTATCAAGCTGTAAAAGCATGAAAAATGGCTACTATTGAGCCATGACAACCCTGTGGTAAGCCATGATCTCCTATAATATGTTGTGTTGAGGTAACACAAGCTAGAGGGATGCCTCAGCAGAGCAAGTCAGAGGGATGCCTCGACTGCAAGGCTCGATAAAGTCTCTGTAATTCTTCTTCTGCGAGAAAACCTTGGCAAGGCAATATGGATCACTCGAGGAACTATATAGTAGAGAAGGGGATTCCTGAGCTTGGACCTGGAGGGTGAGTGACAGCAAGGAAGAGGAGACCTTGATAGTTCTTGTAAAATATTGATTGGGATCATGCACACGATGGATAGTTCTTCCTGTGTGAGAAAACCTTGGCAGGGCAAGATGAATCACCCGAGGGACTATATAACAGAGAAGAGGATGCCTAATCTTGGGACTAGAGGGTGAGTGACTGCAAGGAAGAGGAGACATTGATAGTTCTTGTAAACTATTGATTGGGATCATGCACACAATGGGTATATCAAGGAAAAACAGTGAGCTTGGATAACAAGAAAACCATGTGGATACAAATCCACAAACTACGCAGATAAATATTGTGCTAAGATTATGAAATTTTCCTAGAAATTTTTATGCAATGTTTTCACATGAGAATATGAATAATGTGCTTGTTGTCCAAGAAATTTTGAAAGCAACTGACGAAGATTAAGGGCCTGAAAAAGGACTTGATTGAGAAAGAAGGTCAAGATTTATGAAACAAATGAATGAGAAAGGTATGACAGGTGTTTTTGAGAAAGAACATAGAGGACGATGTTCCTTTAAGGGGGAGGGAATTATAACACCCCTGTTTCCCCCAGCTTTTAATTAATCATAAAATAGGATTACCATGATAAGGCATTTGGATGATGTAAATGTATTATTGTTAAAATTCCCATAACTGACTGTTGGGGGGTGAATCCTTGAAGTACAATGCATGATATCTTTGGAGGAAATAAATCAGTTAATTAAGAAAGGACCAGTGGTTGAATTATCAACCACCCCCATGAATGGAAGAATGGTCTAGTTGTAGAATGTCAGCCCGAAGTACCACAGAGACTTGCAGACCCGAGCTTCCTTCTAAAAAAAGGAATAGGATAGGTCAAAAACCTTCATAAATAAGGAAGGTAAGATACACACATAGAGACGATAAGGACGGGGGACAACAAGAGAAGAGACACCATAAGAGAGCGCAAGCTTGGAAGGAGATGCACAAACCAAAATGAAGTGCAGAGAACACGACCTGAAGGACCTGAACACGAGCTTGATACTAAGGAAGCATTTGATAAACCTCGCAGGGATACTATGATAGAGAGAAGGTATCTGAGAGATGGAATAGTTCCCTAGTGATATCATGGCTTGGCACGGGGGTGGATAGAGTGCTAAGAATGAATGCCTATGAGCCTATTGTTGGGTGGAAAGTCACACACGCATAGTCAGTTAGTTGGTTGCAACCTATAATAGATAAGTATTCTCATACCCTGTGAAATTGAGTTGTAACTATGTAATCAAGTTGGATATACTGTGAATGACCCAGGGATGTGCATGTTTTCTTAATGGTTATACTATATCTCTTTATTCTTGTTTAAATTGTGTATTTAAGAAAGTATGGAATTGTCTGATCACGTAAATGACCAAGCCCTGTGGTGGTTTAAGTTAAAATAAGTGGACTGTGAGTTCATTGACCCTGGGCACAGTTTTCACGGGTGCACGTCGACACTCCCAGTTTCCCTAAGTCTCTGGGAGGACGAAGTCTATTAAGCTCAGGAGAGGTAGTGCATATATGCATGGATTCTCTATGAGGCGAGTCAAGACCGAGAAACTCTTAAGTTCTAGAGTTGATGAATGAGTGCAAGGGGTGCACGAAAGAATTCTTCTAAGTGTTAGGTTCAAGGGAAAGAGCGCAAAGCTCTTAAGCCTTTTAGAGCTAACAAAGCTCAAGAAGAATAGCGAGATTGAAGTATCAAAAGGGAAGTTTCATTTGTTTGGAAGATGAATGAACGAGATCTGTTCAGGAAGAACCAAGGTCTATTGTGACCATTGGATACGGGAAAGAGCGTGGGATTTAACCCCTTGGGTCCTTCAGACTTTGCAAGTTCGGTGAATTGAGCGAGTTCGTCGTAAGGGAGGTAAAATCCCCGAAGTCCCAAAGTCCCAAATTTAATATGGGCCTTAGATATGAGGATGCCTGGGAGCCATCTTGAACGTCAGACCTATGAGGTAGTCAATTCGAAGTTGATCACTTTAGGAGAATAGAGGCTTAGTAATGCCAAAACTATTAAAGAACAAAGTAGTGAAGTAATGTGGACCATGGATCTAATGGATTCCTTCGGGACCCCTCTCGACCATTCGATCAAGGGAATATGGGTATTAAATCGAGAGTATGTGGGGACCCATGTGTCGAGTGACGACGATGCCAGGTGTCCCACTCAGAGTGGCACACATTGGGGTATTAAGAGGCATATAGCCATGTTTTCCTTTGGAAATATATGGAGTGACGGAGTCCTTCTGTACTGTCGATCTGAGAAAGAAGATACGTGGTGGAATCCATTGAATTTGGGTGAAATAATTATGGGAGGAAACGAGTGTGGAGAGGTTGAACCTCTCGAAGCTTGAAGAGACAAAGTGATTTGCATCTGTCGATTTGTGGGAGACATGCATCGACAGATCATCGACTTCAGGTGAAATCACTCCAGGAGGAAGGGTGATGTGTTGATTAAGAACTCTCGAAGGCCAGAGAGTTGGAGTTCATCTGAGTCGTCCATCAGCTGAGGAAAAGTGTCAACAAATATTCCATTTCAGGAGATAGCCACTTCGGAGGAAAGTGGGGTCACGTGAGTTGAGAATTCCTGAAGTAAATCGTGACCGTCGCTTTGAGAGAGACATGCATTGACATATCGTCAACTTCGTGTGAAATCACTTCGGGAGAAAGTGAGTGGGGAGAGGTTGAAACTCTCAAAGTTTGAATAGCCGAAGTGATTCATAGTTGTCGATCTGTGAGAGACACACGTTAACATATCGAGTACTTTGGAAGCGAGGGGAAAGCAACACAGAGCAGAGGGTCACCCGAAGTGGATCCCCACCTTCAAATGAGAAGGATGTGTGGCACACGATCCTTGACTCCAGAAGAAATTAATTCGAGAGAATAGAGTGTTGGAATGCTCAGAACTCCCAAATGCTGAAGTCTCGAAATTAAACTGAGCCATTGATTTAAAACAGACGCGTGGCACTCGATCTGGAATTGCGGGTATGGAGTACTTTGGGAGCAAAGGTTGTGTGCGCGTATGAGACTCCCGAACACTGAATTTCCATAGTAAATCAGAGCCATCGACACTCTGAGAACGTGTAGCATCAGATTGTTCACTTCGAAGGTTTAACACTCTAGAGGTTTGCAATCTTGAGTATCTTGGAACTCTTGAAGCATGTATTTCTGGAGTAAATCAAAGCTATCGATGCCCTAAGGATGTGTGGCATCAGATTTTTCCCTTCAAAGGATTAGTACTCCAGAGGTTTTGTGAGGAGGTTCTTCGAATTTCGCTGAAGCTTGGAGGCCCGAAGTTGTTGAGGGTCGGTGATCTTGAGGGAGAGTAGGGACCGTTGATCCCTTTGTGCCAGTTCAAAAATCCACCACTTCAGAGTTTTGAGGAATTGGCATGTGATGAATAAAAAACTCTCGAAGCCTGAAGATCTGAAGTGCCATAATAGACGCTTGTGGCCTTGGAATTCAGTCATAGCCTATGGTTATATGTGATGGTCGCCGAAGAAAAAGGGGCTAGGCCCTGATTTCCAAATTAGAGACCATGGATGGAGGATTTGATTCTCTTAAGAAGAACAAAATTTTTACGCCCCACCATGGGTGTGTTACATGGAGGTTGATGTCTTGAAGCATGTTGATACAATATGGAGACTAGAATACCTAGTTTTTTCATAAGTAGTATTAGTACATGTGCCATTATAACACAATCCAAAAAACACAATTGGAAATAGGGAAAACTATAAAAAACTTCGATAAAATTAAGGAGGCGATTGTTCAACATTATCGAATGATTTACACATAGGAGAGTGAGGAAGGTACAAAAATAAGTAGGCAACCAATGTCGGAAAACATCCAACATGCATATCATAAACAAAAAATGAAGCTTTGCTTGGAGAAATTAGTGAAAAATAAATTTCCCAAGCTATTTAGGGTCTCAAACAGGACAAGCCACCAGGGCCAAATGGTTTCTCCATCCACTTTTTTAAATTCTTCTGGGAAACAATCAAAAATGATTTGAAAAGAATGCTAAACTATACTCTTAGGAAAAAAAGTTAGGTGTCTCTACAAACTCCACCTTTCTACAATTAATTCCCAAAGAGTTCAACCCCTCAATTTTTTCTCGGTTTCAACCGATATCTCTATGTAATTCTACTTATAAAGTCCTTACAACAATTATAGAAAATAAAATAAAACCTCTCCTTCCCAAGATAATTTCTAACAACCAAGGGGGTTTCATGGAAAATTGTCAAATCATAGACAATATTGTTCTAGTTCAAGAGGCCATCAACTCAATTTGTAACAATAAAGAAAAAGGGATGGTCATTAAACTAGACATGGAAAATTCCTTTGACAAGGTAAGACACTCTTTTCTCTTTGTTGTTCTTAGAAAATTTGTGTTCTTAGAAGCCTTTATAGAAAGGATTCAAGTCTATATAGACTCCCCCTAGATTACGCCAATGCTAAATGGAAGGTCGACTCAATAATTTCATTTTATTAGGGGTTTGCATCAGGGTTGTTCTCTCTCCTCCTCCCTCTTTAATTTATTGGAAAATTATTCAAGAAGAAAATTGGAATATGAACGTCAAATGGGAAGACTTCTAGGTCTGTATTTGGCACATGAAGTTAAGAGAATTAATAATTCACAATTTTCCAATGACACACTTCTCCTAAGGGTTGCCTCAACCATAATTGCCAAAATATTGAATAAGATCCCAGATCTCCTTCTCCTATCCTAAAGAGGACAGATAAAGAACAACAAAAGACTTCTTAGTGTGTCTCAAGTTTTTCCGTCAAAGGAGGTTTCCATCATCTTTTATTAGACATTCTTGGACCCCCTGATCTAAGATATGGGATCATATATGGAAAGGGGACTCCCTCCCTAAGATCAACTCTTTATGTTGGATCATGGTTCACAATAATATTTTAAGAACTGTAAATTTGCAGAAAAGAGGAATAGTTGGACCCTCCAGGTGTGTTCTCTGCAAATCCGCCAATGAGACAACACACCATCTTTTCTTTGAATGTGGATTCTTGAAATAGGTCTGGGATATAATATACATAAATTTTCATGCTCGTTAGTCCTTCCCCACCAACTGACATGATATGTTCTTGTTCTGGAAATGACGATACTCTAGAAACTTCTCCAAAAAGTCCATATTGGTGCACCTTTGGAAGGAAATGCCTAAATTTATTTTTTGGGAGATCTGGGTAGAAAGAAACAAACAAATATTTTAGGATAAAATCTTCCAGTCTCGAGAGTTCACTCTTTGGCCTATAGTCCATTTTCTAAAGTCATTTTTGCCAAAGAACACAAGCCAAATTCTCTAGCTGGTCTTGATCTCGTTGAGAAAGAATTGCTCAATAACATTCTTAGTTAGAGGTACTTCTAGAAATAAAATCCTTCCATTGACCCTACCTTGTCTCCAGTGGAATATCATGTTCAATGATCAATACTTCTTAAAATGGAGACAACAATAGGCCAAAATGATTATCTTTTTTGATGGGGTATCAGAAGGAAACATAGGGGTGGTAGGTACGAGGGAGGGGGTGGTGGGGTGGTTTCATATATGGCACTAATGGAAAACAAATTTTGCAATTTTCATGGGGTCTTGGATGCACTTCAAATAACAAAGAAAAATTCTTCGCAGTATACAAGGGGTTAAAACTTGTCAAACGAAATAAAAACTTGGGCACCATTGTAATAAGAGACTCGGAGTTGATCATTAAAGGTTTGTGTAGGCTCAAAAAAAGAAATCATCTGAATATCTAGAGAATATACCAAAGGATCGAAGCTGAGGAAAAATTGTTGATTAAGGTTGGTTGTCATTGATGTCAACCCTTGAAGAAAGCCCCATAGCACAAAGGTTGGGTAATGGACCGAAGATTGTTTGATGTAAATATGACTCGTTATTGTCTTGTCATGGTTGATAATAAGTAGAAATGTATGAACTTCAAAGTGGTCACCTTATGGTGAAAGCCCTCACGGGAAGACGCTTTGTGGATTGAGTTATCCTAGAAGTATGGTTAGAGAACCCATGCTTATTTGTGGAATAATGAGATGAATGCCAGTAAATTTGTCAGTGAAACTATCCTAGATGGATATTTCTTGTCATGCCATTTCCGGTGGTATGTGGAACATCACATAACTCCTCACGGTTAGAGAGTTATGGCCATGAGAAGTTGGAGAACCCAGGTTTGGGTAATAGACCCAAGTTTGTTTGATGTATAATGGTATGAGTATTGATATATTTTAAGGTAATACTATTCTATATGGATAGTACATGTCATTCCATTTTTTGTGGTATGTGGAACGTCACATAACTCCTCACGGTTTGAGAATTATGGCCTTACGAAGTTGGAGGACCCTCATATGTCATCTAGAAGCCCCAAAAGGTCAAAGTAGTCAAAGTGCTTTAAGAGATTTTAAAAGGTAAATAATAAAGTGAAGTGANGTATAGTTGATGATGTTGGTACATATTGATGAGTCATAGTTGATGAGTACTTGACACATGATTGGTACATACTTGGTACATGGTTGGTTGCACTTGTTTATGGTACAGGTTGTTTACATATTATTTGGTACAAATTTGTGCATGGTTGATGCACTTGTTTATGGTACAGGTTGATTATAGGTTGAGGTATAGGTTGATGCATGGTTCAAGTTTATTGGTACATGTTTACAGCAGTATATCTCACAGTGATGGTGTGACAGTGGTTCCATCATTCTACTTCTACTTCAGGATGGTTGGACGGGGCAAGGACATGGGGTTGTATCCACCTTCTGGTTGTAGCTGAAGAACATAGGGGGTTGTAGCCTCCTTCTAGTTGTAGCCAGAGAATTGGGGAGTTGGAGCTTCCCTCAGGTTGTAACCTGAGAAACTAGGGGGTTGGACCCTCCTTCCAGTTTCATCTAGAAAAGAAAGGAAGTTGGTGCTTCCAATGAATGTAATTCTTCAAGACATATAAGATAAATCATTTAGTGGTTTTCTCCCGATTTGGGTTTCCACGTAAAACATTGGTGTATTGTGTATGTGTGTGATTATTTATTTCTTATTTCTCATTACAGGATAATAAGACTACATTGATATAACACTTGGATTATTTGGAGAAAAAGGATTATAATTACGCTATTACTGATTCACCCCTCCTCTCAGTAATCCAACAATTGGTATTAGAGAAGGTTCCTTCAGAAATCAGTTTAACCACTGAAAGGTAGATCATGGAGAGTACCAACTCATATAAAAATGGAATACCACACTTTGATAGACAAAAGTATGCTTTTTGGAGCATAAGGATGAATACATATATACAAGCATAGGGGTTTGAAATTTGGCAATCAATTGTAGATGGATACATAGTACCAACAGTTCCACCAACAAATGACAAAGCAATGAAACTTTGTCAGAATAATTCCAAAGCTACAAATGCACTTTTGAATGGTCTCAGTGAAACAATATTCACCAAAGTTGAACATTGTAAATCCTCCAAATATATTTGGGACAAGCTTCAAAATATTTATGAAGGGGATACAAAAGTCAAAGAAGCAATACTTAAAACTTATAGAGGTCAGTTCGAACAACCCAAAAAAAAGGAAGATGAGAATATTGCAGACTACTTCTTAAGAGTTGACTAAATAGTGAATGTAATCATATGATTGAGAGAAGAATATGTAATTTTTCAAAAGGTATTAAGATATCTTCCTATGATATTCAACCCTAATATATCAAAACTAGAAGAAAGATCGGATCTGAACTCAATAAGTATCGACGAATTGCATGGAATATTCACAGCATATGAAATGAGAACTGAACAGGAAAATCCAGATGTAAAAAAAGCATCCTTCAAAGCATCCAAAACATCAAAGAAAAAGAAAAAGGAACAAGAAGAATATAACAGCAGCAACGACATCTCGGAAGATGATGAAGAAGTTGCCAACTTCGTCAAAACACTGAACAAGGGAACCAATGATAGTTATAGAGGTAAGCTTCCTTTAATTTGTTTTAATTGTGATGGTATTGGTCATTTTGATAACAAATTTCCTCATAAGAAAAAGAGAAATGATGAAGGTTACTCAAAAGGAAAACACACATATAAAGCCAAAAGAACTACAAATAAATATTTCAAGAAAAGCTTATGCATCAAAGAAGACATCTCATCATCAGATGAAGATGAAATCAGTGACAGTGAGACAGGAAGAGTTCTATTCATGGCAGTAAAAGATTCTGAAAAAGAATACTCCGACGAAGAATATGAATAAGCCGAAGAAGGAAATGAAGAAGTTGAAAACAAAATTGAAGAGGTAGAAGTTGACTATAGAGAAGAATTAATGTGTGTCATAGAAGTTATCAGAAGAGAAAAGAAGAAAAACAAGAAACTACAAGCGGAGCTAGACAAGAAAAAGGTCACTCGAGAACTAGAACATATGATCACAAGATTGAAGGTTCAAATAGAAGAAGATAAAATAATTGAAGAAGCACTCAAAGAACAACTAGAAGAAAAGGACAAGATCATTGGAAACTTGGAAGCAAAGATTGTCACACTAATAAAGGATATTCAAAAGAAAAATTTGCGGAATAGATCAAAAGTTCTAGATGACATT
>SNQJ01S0024126.1:209787-226017 GCA_010110895.2 Picea sitchensis | reverse complement strand
TCCTCCATCGAGAAGATTCAGATTTCATAATCAACAATAGACAGATAGGCCTCAAGAAGAAGAAGGATTCATAAGAGCACCTTCTTTCAGAATATCTTCAAATCCCAGGTATCAAACTATATTTTTTTTTTTATGTTATGCATGTAATAATTTTGGACATAAAGCTGTGAATTGCAAAGCTAACAACAGGAACAATAACAACTTTGAGAGTCATACACAAAGGGGTTACTCAAGAATACCTAGTGAAACATAAAGAAGAAGTTACAACAGGTTTGAATCTTTGAGCACTGAAGTGGAATGTTACAAATGTAATAAATTTGGACACGTGGCCAAAAATTGCAGAATGGCAGTCCCTCCTAAAGAGCCTCAACAGAATAACAATAGTCACAGACAAGAACCTCAGAAAACGACATGGATAAGAAAGCAAGATCAGTATAGCAATGACGAATGCACAACCGCTCTATAAGCTAAGAAGAAGAAACACAGTTGGTATATTGACAATGGGTGTTCAAAACACATGATAAGTGATAAAGACAAATTTCTTACATTGCAAAATGAAATAAATGGATCAGTCTCCTTAGGAAATGATAATCCAGCCAAAATCATTGGAGAAGGCACAATCCGAATTGGGAACAAGAATAAAAAGGCACAAAATCTTCTACTGGTATAAGATATGAAACATAATCTTCTAACTGTGAGTCAAATGTGTGACCAAGGTCATAAAGTTACTTTTGATTCAAAAAAGTGTGAGATAAGAAGAGAAGGTTCAGGGAAATTGGTCGGTATAGCTACAAGAACTTCAAACAACATATATGTTTTAAGTGAAATTGGAAATGAAAAGTGTTGTCTAGGAAAGGAAGATGAAAGTGTTAGAATATAATGTATGTGCTTGTTTTACCATTGAAAATATCGCTATTGTCACCCAACCATAGGCCGAAGCCACCCTCCGAGCACCTTAACCTTGACAGAGAATCACTCCGGAAGCAAACCCTAGGCNTCCTCCATCGAGAAGATTCAGATTTCATAATCAACAATAGACAGATAGGCCTCAAGAAGAAGAAGGATTCATAAGAGCACCTTCTTTCAGAATATCTTCAAATCCCAGGTATCAAACTATATTTTTTTTTTTATGTTATGCATGTAATAATTTTGGACATAAAGCTGTGAATTGCAAAGCTAACAACAGGAACAATAACAACTTTGAGAGTCATACACAAAGGGGTTACTCAAGAATACCTAGTGAAACATAAAGAAGAAGTTACAACAGGTTTGAATCTTTGAGCACTGAAGTGGAATGTTACAAATGTAATAAATTTGGACACGTGGCCAAAAATTGCAGAATGGCAGTCCCTCCTAAAGAGCCTCAACAGAATAACAATAGTCACAGACAAGAACCTCAGAAAACGACATGGATAAGAAAGCAAGATCAGTATAGCAATGACGAATGCACAACCGCTCTATAAGCTAAGAAGAAGAAACACAGTTGGTATATTGACAATGGGTGTTCAAAACACATGATAAGTGATAAAGACAAATTTCTTACATTGCAAAATGAAATAAATGGATCAGTCTCCTTAGGAAATGATAATCCAGCCAAAATCATTGGAGAAGGCACAATCCGAATTGGGAACAAGAATAAAAAGGCACAAAATCTTCTACTGGTATAAGATATGAAACATAATCTTCTAACTGTGAGTCAAATGTGTGACCAAGGTCATAAAGTTACTTTTGATTCAAAAAAGTGTGAGATAAGAAGAGAAGGTTCAGGGAAATTGGTCGGTATAGCTACAAGAACTTCAAACAACATATATGTTTTAAGTGAAATTGGAAATGAAAAGTGTTGTCTAGGAAAGGAAGATGAAAGTGTTAGAATATAATGTATGTGCTTGTTTTACCATTGAAAATATCGCTATTGTCACCCAACCATAGGCCGAAGCCACCCTCCGAGCACCTTAACCTTGACAGAGAATCACTCCGGAAGCAAACCCTAGGCTAGATAGCCAAACAAAGGGTAGCACACCTTTCCCCAAGGATAGTGCACCAACAAGAGCTGATCGGATAGTCCAAACCCTAACCAAGAGATAGTCCAAGCCAAACGTGATTTGCTAGCTACAACAGCGACAATGGAAGCTCTCCTCCAAACTTGTGCACAAAACTGGGCACTACAGTGCGCACAAGTGCTACTCCACAATTATGAGACTGCCTTCCAGAATTAAGACTGCCCTCCTGTATTTATAGTAATTCTGACTAACTGCCTGGGCCGACTTCTCATTCTGGGTATCTGTCTGTTAAGTATATATTATTTCTTCTAGATGACTTCTTCTCTTGGAGGCTAATAACCTAATACAATTTATCCTTTTGAGTCGACATGTCTTCTAGGGTTATTAGCCAACTCATTAGGGTTTCTTCTTGCTTCCCATAGTATTCTATTCTTGTCAGGTTTACACATGGAGGTAAATACCTCCCACAGCTACCATAATATAACCACTCCCTCCTAGCTAGGGAGGTATTACAGGAAATGGTCTTGAGCACAAACATACCATTCACCTAGTAGCATCAACATAGTCGTCTAGACTATCTTATGATTAGATCAAGAGCACCATCATCACTATCAGTGTCATCAGCTGCATCATCTCTCAGAACCATACTCTATCTGAGTAATCAGACATGATGCTCACTCCACAGAGTGACACAAGAACCATTCTTATAATCTAGAAGAATAAATGTTCTAAACCATTTTTTGTCTGGGAAATCTCTGTTAATTGATCATCCATCTAGCTGATAATCATTTAAAACACTGCTGATAGTCTTCAAGGAAATCAGAACAATATCATTCAATAGAACAAAACTGTGTCTATCCATAGTAGTACACAAATACAATTCAGTGGTACACTACCACACCAAGTAGCACACAAGTACTTGATCAGTGACGTATAGTCACAAACAATGGAACACATCCACCATAGTAGTATGAATCTACTATTCTAGAGACATACAGTCTTCATAACAATCATCTAATATCAACCTGCAGAGAAATAATGTTATGATATAAGCTGAATCATCTGGGCCATTCTTCCACTCACATCTGTGATATCTTGGAAGAGCATCTGCCCTCAGAAGGTAAAATATCAATGATGAGCTATCTGGACTATTCTTCTCAAGAAAGGAAGATTAACTGTTCTGATTTCTGAGCCTGGACCATTCCCCACCCTGGGCCATTCTTCTTACACTAGACAAAGTGTAACCTGGAGAGAATGAGTCTGCCCTAAGGAATGTTTGTCCCTAATTGTTGAACCTAGACCATTCCCCACCCTGGGCCATTCCTTCAGCACTAAACAAAGTGAAACCTGGAGAGAATGAATATTCCCTAAGGAATGAATGTCTAGACCATTTCCCATGTTAACCACAAGAGAAAATGTTTGTCCTGCACCAACCTCCAAAACAGACCACTGCCCATGTTAATGACAATGGGAAGTCGTTTTCCGGCGAGGCAGGCTAGTATTCTTCAGTAACCCTCAAGAAGAGAGACTTCCCTAGACAACTCGCCATGTTAACCACAATGGGAAGTCGCTGTCTATGGTACATCAACAATCTGGACCATTTTACGAACTGGAAAATGTTTTTCCGTCTTGAGTACACAAACTCTTTCATATTGAACAAAAGATTTATCAAAATGTATGCTTATCTACTCATCTATGGAGATATGTATTGTAGAACCACTTTCTCCTTTCTGGACTTCATCATGGATAATGTAATGCTTGATTTCAGATGTACTTCGGTCTGGAACACTGGTCTTCTTTGAAGGCTTCATGTAGCTCTGATCAATAAGGTATATCATTGTTGTAAAACTGGAACATATCCATGTGGCACTTCTTCTGTCACATGAGATCTGATATTTTGAGTAATCATATTGATACAATATCTTGTTATAGAAAATATTCACCACGCTTCTGTTGTGCATTGGAGGTTCTCCACCAAGTTGTCTTCTTCCATCTGCATACAAGGGTCTCTTTCTGGTATACCTCAAAGCCTTGAGGTTTCTCTTCATATGTTCTTTGTTCAATTTCTCTGGAGAACAGTCTTTGCATTCATCTAATGTAGAGATCCAACCCATGGATATTGCAGATGATATAATGACTCATGTAGAGGTATGTTTGGTTTACTGGAACAAGTAATCGTCATAGTCTTCTCCCTCAATCTGGGATAACCTTTAGTTCTGGATCTTGCAATGCTTGCATTTACACACTGTTCTTCATCACAACTTTCAGTTCCTCTTCTTGATTTCTTTTAGTGAGTTCATATCAGGTTGGTAATCTTGTGATTCTTAATGACTAGTTGTTCTGGCTTCTCTCCCTTTCTTGGAATCTTTATGTTCTTCCTAATGTTTTTCTTTAGCTCTTGGGTCCATGGAGTTTCTTATAGATTCCATTCCCTAAAGATTCCACTTCTTCCTTTCATTATGGAAACATGGATGTTGATGGACAACCGGGGATACTTTAAGGCCTATCTTCGAAGAATAATTCTTATGAGGTTGAACTAAACACATACTGTCTTTCATGGATTCTACCATGTATATATATTTCATCATCTTCAATAGATCATAGGATTATCTCCCTTCTAATCCTTGCTTCATGTATAAATGCATATAATCTGCTCCCTACGTCTAACAGAGTCCACACTTCTGTCTGCATCCTTATTGTCTTCTGCAATATATAATCGTCTCCCTCCATCTAACAGAGTCCATGCTTCCATCTTATTGTTCTTTTGTAAAACGTCATAAGTCTTTCTCCAATTTTCTCTTGATTGCTGACTTCTTTCTGTCTTTGGTTCTTCTAAGTCTTTTCATGATTGATTATGATTTTGGATTATCTTGTAATAGCTTCCACATGATTTGTTTGATGTATTTCATCCTTTCATGTGTATTATCTAACTTGTATAATGATAGCAGTCCTTATCTTGTTGTTCTTCCATAAGTACAGTTCTTCTTGGAACATATTATATTCTAAGAGATAGATATACAAGATATGTACAGAGACTAAGAAAACAAGGTATGTACAAGAAATACGAGTATTGTTACCTTCAAAAGAAGAAGTCTCTTTCATCCTACTTAGTCTTCTTTGTAGGTTCCTTTTCTTAGGAAACTAATGCTTTGTGTTTCTCCTTACTTTTCTTTATCTCAGGACAATGACTCTTGTAGTGAGCATACTTTTGACAGTTGAAGCATTGTATTTCTGAAATATCTTTCTCTTGATTTGTCTTCCTCTTTGAACCAAACTTCCTTTTGTTCACGAAATTCTTGAATCTTTCTGTGAAGGCTTGATCATCGTACTTCTTTAGGGGTTTCTCTTTTGAACTGATCCTGAATTCTTCTTGAGCACGCCAAGTCCAAAGTTATTCAAATGTAGGATACTCCTTTCTTGTGTTCATGCTTGCAGAAAATGCATCCCACGTCTTGGGAAGACCATTGAGTACTATGTTTACCAATTCCTTCTCTGAAATGATCTCTTCAATATCTTGTAGTTGATCTCTTAACTGAGAGATTCTCACAAAGTATGATGTTGTGCTGTCATCATAATTCATCTTTATGTCGCAGAGCTTATTCTTCAGACTCATTATTTGTCCAATGTTTCTGACTAAGAAGAGTTTTGTTAGGGCATCGTACATCTTCTTCGATGAGTCAATATGGGACATGTAGGGTATCAAGTGGTATTTTATATATTCCACTATGATACTCATAGCATTGATGTCACAGTCTTTGAACTTCTCCATAACTACAACGTTCTGTGGTTTCTTCTCTTTTCCTTCTTCAAACTCTAGTTTCACGATCTTTCCTTTCACGATATCCAACACTTTGTTCTTGGAAAGGATGAGGTCAATCCTTTTCTTCCATGCTCTGAAGTTAGAAGCTCCATCTAACTTGTTTTTTGACTTCATAAAGTAAGTCATGGCTGCTTTGACTTGGTCAACCCTAGATTTGACCAGAAACTCAAACTTGACATCTTAGCTTGATGAGAGTACTAGGAGATGCGATAGGCTAGGGTACACTGATCTATCCAGAGATTAGGTCAATCCCTTCACTTAAGGTGCCTCAATGAGAGGATTAAGGTTTCTGTAACTACACTTGCTAGTAACCCTAGCGACAGTGCTTTGGTGATTTCTCTTGCTAGAAACCCTAGCAACAGTTCTTCAACGAGATTAATATCCTTCTGGCTATGTTTCCTTCCAGCGGTTAGATTGAATGAAGGAGGTTTGGGCCCATAACTTGTTAGAATATAATCGATGTGCTCATTTTACCATTGGCAATATAGTTATTGTCACCCAACCATAGGCCAAAGCCACCCTTCGAGCACCTTAATCTTGACAGAGAATCACTCCGGAAGAAAACCTTAGGCTATATAGACAAACAAAGGGTAGCGCACCTTTCCCTAAGGATAGTGCACCAACAAGAGTTGATCGGATAGTCCAAACCCTAACCAAGAGATAGTCTAAGCCAAACGTGATCTACTAGCTGCATCAGCTATAATGGCATCTCTCCTCCAAACCTGCACACAAAACTGGGCACTGCAGTGCGCACAAGTGCTACTCTACAATTCTGAGACTACCTACCAGAATTAAGACTAGCCTCCTGTATTTATAGTAATTTTGGCTAACTGCCTGGGCCAAATTTTCATTCTGGGTATCTGTCTGTTCAGTATATATTATTTCTTCTGGATGACTTCTTCTCTTAAAGGCTAATAACCTAATACAAGTTATCATTTTGAGCCTAAATGTCTTCTAGGGTTATTAGCCAAATCATTAGGGTTTCTTCTTGCTTCCCGGAGTATTCTATTCTTGCCAGGTTTACACATGGAGGTAAATACCTCCCGCAACTACCATAATATCAACAGAAAGTTGGCTATGGAATAGAAGAATGGGTCACATGCATTTTGATAACCTTTTCAAAGTCAGCAAAAGAGAAGTAGTCAGAGAAATTCCCCAGATCACGAAACCAACCAACACTTTTTGCAAGCATTGTCAACAAGGAAAGCAAACAAAGACCAGGTTCAAATCAAAGGAATATTCAACAACAGGACCACTGGAAATTATGCATACTGAACTAGTTGGACAAACTACAATAAAGGGATTAAAAGGTGAGAGATACATTATTTTATTAGTTGATGATTATACAAGAATGACTGCAGTTTGCTTTCCCAAGAACAAGTCATAAGCTTTTGAAAACTTCAAGATCTACAAGGAAATGGTTGAAAATGAGATGGATTCAAGAATCAAATTCTTGAGATCTGATAATGGAGGAGAGTTCACTTCAAAGGAATTTATGGACTACTGCAACAGTCATGGAATAAAAAGGCAATTCTCCGTTGCTAGGACACCTCAACAAAATGGAGTTGTTGAAAGAAAGAACAAGACAGTATAGGAAATGGCTCGAACAATGCTAATGTATTCCAAATTGACAGATATATTTTGATCATAGGCAGTGCATACAACAGTTCACATTCAAAACAGAGTAATGCTCAGAAACAACACTGATAAAACTCCCTACGAGCTATGTGTTATCACTCCAGGAGTCCTTTTCAGGTTGTAGCTTGAAGAAGCCTGGTAACTTAAAATATGTTTTGGTTTACTGTGCATGTTAGATCAAATGGGATACATAAACGACTGGTTCACACTTAAGACACTTAGTAATATAACCAGATGAGAGAATTCTTTCAAAAATCAATAATCAGATAAGTAATTGAACTGGTGGGTGAAGAAAGTTTTTATCTATCAACCATAACATATATGTGATGGGCTAAATAAATATAACACAAATTACTTATTTAATCAATGTTTATGAGTTGACCAATGAGATGATAGTCATTTGCAACTAGACAAACTTAGATAACAGTAATCATTCAAAACACAGGAAAAAGAGAGAAGATGGCAATCTGACATTAACAGTGAAAGGAACTTGTGATCTGTATTATATCTAAAGGTATAGTACAAAAACAACATGGTCTAGTCTCCAGACTCCAACCTCCTCTCCTTCAAAACACTAGGCTTTATAGCCTTTACATAATAGTTTAAAATACTATTAAAATGGATCTATAATACTAATAATAGAATAAAATCAAAACAATTATCAAGTCATAGGATTAGATCCTAACTCAAAGGAATCAAATCCTAATCATAATATGTGATCTTCAACATTCCTCAGGGGCTTCAACAATCTTTCACATGCTCAACAACCTTCAAGGTGATGACAAGACACTTGAAATCTCCCTTTGACAGTTGGGCAATATCTTAACTAAAAATAGAAAAGCTCTTTAGCCTTTATATCCTTTGCATCAACTTCAAAAAATTAAAAGAGAGAGTGATCTCTATCCCTTTTAACTTTATCATTCATTTAGAATCTTCCTCAAATGATTTGGTAGCGGAAACATTTGATCTGAGCGAAAATACCATCATTTTTCCTGTCTCTGTGCTTTTGGTGGCTTGAGAGCCAAAATTCTAACCTGTAAGCCACCGAAAGCTCTACCTTCGGTGGTTAAGGACAACTGTGCAAACTGAAATAGCCATCGAAAAGGCAGGCTTTAGCATACTTCTTCAAAGCTTCATAATTGTGTTTTCCAGGCTTCTTGATTTTCAAGGCTGCTCATTTGATTTCTTTGCCGTGTTTAAATCATGGTTCATCATTGCATGAATATCCTGTACTATGTGTATATCTCATACAAATATAGGAGTATCTATGAACTTGTGATAATAACACTGTCTCTGTACACTAGAAGTGTGAGAATACTCCTTTATTTTATATATATAGATGTCATTAAGCTATTGAAAGTCAAGCCAAAAATGCTTGTCAATTAGATCTACAAATTCTTTTCCTCCAATTTATGGTTTAAGCAATTGTCGATCACATTTAAGTGCCATGTAAAGCAATGCCTGGATTTCAATTGGATAACCATAAATTTCCATTCTCATTCCTTGTTGACATTCGGACATATATGCTAGTGAATGATCTCCAGTAGATTTGTGTATGCACGCAACAGGATGATCCACTAAGATCTAGAATTAACAGAAGAAATTCTCCCTATTGCATTCTCCCCAAAATCTGCAATCTTTGTATGAAGCTAGTAGGCACAACCCATTCTTCTAATGTGAAATGAACTATCTATTTCTCCCATGCCTGAAATCGAAGAGTCTTCAAGAGAAAATTATTTACTATCTCCGGTTCACCATTGATCAAAATGCCAAAGTAATTGGAATAAGGTCCTTCACAAATACTTGAATGCTAAACCTTTTTTAGAGGTGCAATGTGAAGCCTATTCAACACATGACTGTTCTAACCCTTCTGATCATGGGATCTTTATTCCAGTATTCACTAGTTGTGCAAAAATCTCTTCTGGTGACTTATATAAAATTATCTTAGTGCAGTGAAAGGCATCAATAGCAGCATAATAATACAAAGAAGCCATATGCAGAGAAACATCCAGTAGAAGGACTTGGACATAATATCGGAGTTGTTCAAAGCAATTGTCTGGTGATGCATCTCCACGGTGTCAAGTTTACATAGTTGTTTCTCCTTCATATGACTTTAACCTAAAACTGGAGCCATCTGTGCTAGGTAGTGCATTATATGGTGATAATTGCTTTCTTCCTGTGCATTTGATGTGTGGAAGAAAACCTCTCTGTGCCCAATAAAATTCTCTTGATTTCCATCAACTCTAAGCACCTTTACAAAGGGTGCGTATGTGAGATATTAGATGCACTGGATTTCACATTGTTAGGGATCCATTCCATTGTTTAACATACATACATAAAAACTCTTATCTCAAATACTTGCCTCTTGCTGATAAGACAAAGTGCTTGAAACACCTGTAAGATATAAAAATTCGACATCCTTCCTCTGCATAATTTAGCAACTGGCAATGAAATACTCATGGCACCTTTTCCTTAACACCTGCGCATTACACCTATTCATGTCTCCTTCTCGTGGCCTGATGCCTTCAACAAATCAAACAATTCAAAAATGAATTACCCTTGAACAACTGCATATGCATTCATCTGCTTGGAAATCAATCATTTGGCATCTGTCAGTTTAATTTATTTTCTATTTGATTTTCTCAGGGACCACATCCCATCTATATGATGTACATAGTTGTTTCTCCTTCATATGACTTTAACCTATAGCTAGAGCGATCTGTGCTAGGTAGTGCTTTATATGGTGATAATTGCTTGCTGCATGTGCATTTGATGTGTGGAAGAAAACCTCTCGGCACCCAAGAAAAGGCTCTTGATTTCCATAAACTCTAAGCACATTTACAAAGGGTGCATATGTGAGATATCAGATGCATTGGATTTCACATTGTTAGGGATCCATTCCACTATTTAACATACAGACATAAAAAATCCTATCTCAAATACTCGCCTCTTGCTGATAAGACAAAGTGCTTGAAACACCTGCAAGATCTAAAAATTCGACATCCTTCCATTGCATAATTTAGCAACTAGAAATGAACTACTTGTGGCACCTTTTCCTTAACACCTGCACATTTCACCTGTTCATGGATCCTCCTCATGGCTTGATGCCTTCAACAAGTCAAACACCTCAAAAACCAATTACCCTTGAACAAATGCATATGCATTCATCTGCGTGGAAATCGGGCATTTGGAATTTGTCAGTTTAATTTATTTTCTATTTGATTTTCTCAGGGACCATATCCCATCTATATAGGATATTTAAATTCTTTGGCTTTTAAATACATTGTTGGATTCATAGTTGTTTTGATGATGCGAGCAGAGTATAAAACTCAATGCATACACTAAGCTTGGTGTGTTGACTCATGGTTAGCATGTGGGCTTGAATTTGGGTTGTGTATTAATGATTTGACACTAAAGCACACACAAGACCATTTTTTGATAAAAAAACGAATGAATGAAATGAATATTTAAATTTTATGAGAAATCCTAAAGCAATGTTCAAAAGAAACTAATAAAAAGGTTTAAATTTTGGTTATGTAGCTTAAGGACAGATTCATAAGGATCCAGAGCATCATGATGAATGATGACTTAATGAGGAATTTTAAAGATATGGATGATGACAAATGACCAAGTAAAATGAAAAATTTAAGCGCGAAAGAATGAAATTCTCAAAATTTACAATACCATTTGAGGAGATAACATCTGGCTCCAACTGGGATGGAGACCTCCCCATGAGGCTCCAAGAACCTAGTAGTTCCATTCGCCTTTACTATTGGGCTATTGAGTCATCTAGCCTTTACAAATGATTCTCTACAAACCTGTAGCCTTCTCTACTTATTCAACAACCTATAACTGAAAAAGTCTACTTGCTCATAGAGTGATCATATTTTCTTATCTACTCCTACTCAAACCATTGTATTGCTTCTTAATCAAGTAAACTCATGCTTCCAATGAAGCCATATCATAAACTGATTTATTGAACCTGTTCTTGATCTTGATGCAAAAAATAATGAAAGCCATGTCATGCAGAAACATAATTTGAAAAGATGACATAACTGTCCTTCATCTGGAAAAAATATTTTGATCTTTATATTGTTCATGGATTCCATAAAATCAGCAAAAGGGTCATGAAATACACAAAGAAATACCTCTTCATGATACTGTTCCAACTGAAAATTGAAGTGATGCAGGTTGCCTTCACTGATATCGATGTTGAATGTAAATTGTTCTCCCTCTGTCGGAGGAAAATGCAAGCTCAACTGCTAATCTGAACCTTTCTTGTCCTCTTCACCATATCTCTATAATTTGAATCCATCATGATGATACACTGACCTATCACAATTGATAGTTTTTGAAAGAAAAGAAAAGGTATGTTCTTGAGCTTCACTACAATTTTGATCAATAGATTCATAACTAGCATCAACCACAGTATGCACAGATTTCTGATTATCTCTTTGCTGAAAAGTAGAACTAGATGAAATTATAGTAAACAACAAGCCTTCAAAAATCTCAAAATCTTCTTCCTCATCATTGTATTGGTTGAATATAGGAACATCAAGATAAGATCCTAATGACAGAGATGAAACTTCTTGTATAGAAGTATCAACAATAAAATATTGAAACAGATTTGGAAAAATGTCACCTTGTTCCTTATCATGGTTTGAAACAACATATTCATAAGGAGAAGGAAGATCTTCTTGATGCTCTAGCTGGAGATTAGACAGTCCCTGAAAAATATTGTTCCTTGTGGTTACTACCACTTTCCTTAGTCTGCAAATCTGGAAGGTGAGGACTGTCCTTAATATTTGTTGCAGATCCAAATCTGTCACATACTGATCTATCAATCTACTCAACATCTTCAAAGTTTTCATAGGGAAAAATATGATCTTCATGACAAATGTGTTCTTCTATAATAGATGCTTCATCACAAATCTGATTTCTGTGACTAACAAAATCTTTATGAAGCAAAGAAAACTCATCACAACATCCTTCAAAAAGATGTTCAACTGGAAAATACTCTTTACAAAAGGAATTGAAGGTTGCATGGAAACCCGTCAAAGAGCTAACACTTGCATTTGGAAGAGACTGGCACCAATCAAGAGAAATCCCCTCTAATGAATACCTGAAAAGCTTAATTTGAACACCGTCTTGTATAATTTCAAGCCGATGAATAAATACATGAAAATCCAGCAAGTGTTCATCTGGCACTTCCCACTCTTCTCCTAGAAATCTGGGAAGATTATTTTTCCATTCATCTCTACTTGGTACTGGATGAGGGTAACCAGAAATACTTGAGAAATTGCAAAATGCATACCTCTTGTTCATTTCATACTAGTGGAGTCACCAACATATTTTTGAACAATGGAGTTTCCACTGAATTCGTCCTTCATGGAGTCACCAGATAGATGATTACAACCAATAAAATGTCCAATCTTTGTCTATCATCAAAGATGGATCTATGTCGTGTCCCAAGGAAGATGAGCTTCAATCTCCTCACCTCAAAAATGACGTCAATTTGTTATCACTCCAGGAGTCCTTCTCAGGTTGTAGCTTGAGGAAGCCTAGTAACTTAAAACATGTTTTGGTTTACTGTGTATGTTGGATAAAATGGGATACATAAACGTCTGGTCTACACTTAAGACACTTAGTAGTATAACCAAATGAGAGAATGCTTTCAAAAATAAATAATCAGATAAGTAACTGAACTAGTGGGTGAAGAAAGTCTATATCTATCAACCAGAACACATATGTGATGGGATGAATAAAGATAGCACATATTACTTATTAAATCAATGTTTATGATTTGACCAATGAGATGACAGTCATTTGCAACTAGACAAACTTAGATAACAATAATCACTCAAAACACAAGAAAAAGAGAGAAGATGGTAATCTGACATTAATAATGAAATGAGCTTGTGATCTGTATTATATTTAAAGGTCTAGTACAAAAAACACATGGTCTAGTCTCCAGAATCCAACCTCCTCTCCTTCAAAACACTAGACTTTATATCCTTTACATCACATTTTAAAATCCTATTAAAATGGATCTAGACTACTAATAATAGAATAAAATCAAAATAGTTCTCAAGTCATAGGATTAGATCCTAACTCAAAGGAATCAAATCATAATCATAATCTGTGATCTTCAGCATTCCTCAGTAGCTTAAGCAATCTTTTACACACTCAACAACCTTCAAGGTGATGTCAAGGCACTTGAAATATCCCTTTGACAGCTCAAAAGTATCTTAACTAAAAATAGAAAATCTCTTCAACCTTTATATCCTTTGCATCGACTTAAAAAACTTAAAAAAGAGAGAGTGATCTGTATCCCTTTTAACTTTATCATTCATTTAGAATCTTCCTCAAATGATTTGGCAGCGAAAAAATTTGATCTGAGTGAAAATACCATCATTTTGCATGTCTTCGTGCTTTCGGTGGGTTGTGAGCCAAAATTCTAACCTGTAAGCCACCAAAAGCTCTGCTTTCGGTGGCTAAGGACAACTATACAAACTGAAATAGCCACCGAAAAGGCAGGCTTTAGCAGACTTCTTCAAATCTTCATAATTGTGTTTTCCAAGATTCTTGATCTTCAAGGCTTCTCATTTGATTTATTTGCTGTGTTTAAATCATGGTTCTTCATTGTATGACCTTCTCGTGCTATGTGCATATCTCATACAAAGATAGGAGTATCTCTGAACTTGTGATAATACCACTGTCTTTGTACACTAGCAGTGTGAGAATACTCCTTTGTTTTATATTTATAGATGTCATTAAGCTGTTGAAAGTCAAGCCAAAAATGCTTGTCAATTCACTCTACAAATTCTTTTCCTCCAATTTATGTTTTAAGCAGTTGTCGATCACATTTAAGTTCTATGTAAAGCAATGCCTAGATTTCAATTGGATAACCATAAATGCCCATTCTCATGCCTTGTTGACAGTCGGGGATATATGCTAGTGAATGATCTCCAGTAGATTTGTGTATGCATGCAACGGGATGATCCACTAAGATCCAAAATTAACAGAAGCAATTCTCCCTGTTGCATTCTCCCCAAAATATGCGATCTTTGTATGAAACTAGTAGCCATAACCCCTTCTTCTAATGTGAAATGAACTATCTGTTTCTACCATGCATGAAATCAAAGAGTCTTCAAGAGAAAATTCTTTACTATCTCTGGTTCACCATTGATCAAAATGCCAAAGTACTTGGAATAAGGTCCCTCACAAATACCTGAATGTTGAACCTTTTTGAGAGGTGCAATGTGAAGCCTGTTCAACACCTGACTGTTCTAACCTTTTTGATCATGGGATCTTTATTCCAGTATTCACTAGTCATGCATAAATCTCTTCTGGTGACTTATATAAATTTTAATTAGTGCAGTGAAAGGCATCAATAGCAACATCATAATACAAAGAAGCCATATGTAGAGAAAGATCCAGTAGAAGGAGTTGGACATAATGCTAGAGTTATTCAAAGCTACTGTTTGGTGATGCATCTCCACGGTGTCGAGTGTACATAGTTGTTTCTCCTTCATATGACTTTAACCTATAACTGGAATGATCTGTGCTAGGTAGTGTGTTATATGGTGATAAATGCTTGCTGTTTGTGCATTTGATGTTTGGAAGAAAACCTCTCGGTGCCCAAGAAAAGGATCTTGATTTCCATCAACTCTAAGCACCTTTACAAAGGGTGTGTATGTGAGATATAATATGCACTGGATTTCACATTGTTAGGGATCCATTCCACTATTTAACATACAGGCAGAAAAACTCCTATCTCAAATACTCGCCTCTTGCTGATAAGACAAAGTGCTCGAAAAACCTACAAGATCTACAAATTCGACATCCTACCTCTGCATAATTTAGAAACTGACAATGAACTACTCATGGCACCTTTTCCTTGACACCTACACATTGCACTTGTTCATGGATCCTCCTCGTGGCCTGATTCCTTCAACAAATCAAACACTTCAAAAACCAATTACCCTTGAACAACTGCATATGCATTCATCTTCTTGGAAATCGGGCATTTGGCATCTATTAGTTTAATTTATTTTCTATTTGATTTTCTCAGGGACCACATCCCATCTATATAGGATATTTAAATTCTTTGGATTTTAAATACATTGCCGTATTCATAGTTGTTTTGATGATGTGAGTTGAGTATAAAACTCAGCACTTACACTAAGATTGGTGTGTTGACTCGTGGCTAGCATGTGAGCTTGACTTTGTGTTGTGTATTAATGATTTGACACTAAAGCACACACAAGACCATTTTTTGATAAAAAATTAATGAATGAAATGAATATTTAAATTTTATGAGAAATCCTAAAGCAATGTTCAAAAGAAACTACTAAAAAGGTTTAAATTTTGGTTATGCAGGTTCAGGACAGAGTCATAAGGATCCAGAGCATCATGATGAATGAGGACTTAATGAGGAATTTTAAAGATATGGATGATGACAAATGACCAAGGAAAATCACAAATTTAACCGCGAAAGAAAGAAATTCTCAAAATTTACAATACCATTTGAGGAGATAACACTATAGAAAGGAAGACCAACAAATGTGAAGCACTTCAGAGTTTTTGGAAGAAATTGCTACATCAAAAGAGAAGATGGCAGAATGGGAAAGTTTGAATCTCGTGTGGACAAAGGAGTACTTTTTGGTTACTCAAGTACAAGGAAAGCATACAAGTGTTACAATCTAAGATTGAACAAAGTTGTGGAAAGCATCAACGTAACAATTGATGAAACAGGCAGACCAGAATCAA
>SNQJ01S0024126.1:161007-188526 GCA_010110895.2 Picea sitchensis | reverse complement strand
AGGTCTATTATAGAGTTACAAATCATATTTGCATGATGAAATTGATGATGTATTTTGGTTGAGGTACAAGTTGGGTACATGGTTGAGACAAGTAGTTGATGAGTTGGCACATACATGAGGTGTATAGTTGATGATGTTGGTACATATTGATGAGTCATAGTTGATGAGTACTTGAAAAATTATTGGTACATGGTTGGTTGCACTTGTTTATGGTATAGGTTGATTACAGATTATTTGGTACAGGTTGGTGTATGGTTGATGCACTTGTTTATGGTACACGTTGATTACAGGTTGAGGTATAGGTTGATGCATGGTTCAAGTTTATTGGTACATGTTTACAATGGTATATATCACAGTGATGGTGTGATAGTGGTTCCATCATTCTACTTCTCCTTTAGGGTGGTTGGACGGGGCAAGGAAAGGTGGTTGTAGCCACCTTCCGGTTGTAGTTGGAGAACATAGGGGATTGTAGCCTCCTCTGGTTGTAGCCATAGAATTGGGTAGTTTGAGCTTCCCTCGGGTTGTAGCCTGAGAAACTAGGGGGTTGGAGCCTCCTTCCAGTTGCAGTTGGAAAACAAAGGAAGTTGGTGCTTCCAATGAATGTAATTCTTCAAGACATATAAGATAAAACATTCCATGGTTTTCTCCCGATTTGGGTTTCCACGTAAAACACTAGTGTAGTGTGTATGTGTGTGATTGTTCATTTATTATTTCTCATTATTGGATAATAATTCTACATTGATATAAAACTTGGATTATTTGGAGAAAAAGGATTATAATTACGCTATTATTGATTCACCCCCCCTCTCAGTAATCCAACAAAAATATTTCCATTCGATTGATTACTACCATGCTTTTCATCGAAAAAATGGGTAGGTTGATTCACTAGCTAAGGAAGCTAGACATATGGAGCAAGGATCTCTAAGGTCAAATGGAAATTTCTCCACCCACTTTCTACCATAGACTTATGCAAAATAAAAAAAAAATTGTGGTTGATTTGACCCTCAACCTTTTCATCATTGAATACATGCACCTGGATGCACATCATGACCCCACCTCTTCTCTTTCATGATAACAACGAAGCAGTTGGCACATGCTTCATCATATTCTTGTGCCAAGATTTATCACCTCTTAGTATCCCCTCCTCCCTCCCTGCTCGCATACAAGATTTCATCTTTTCTTGTCGACACTCTGTGTCGCTGGAGATTACTCTGTTTCTCCTTCATGCGCTCCCACATGGAATTATTCTTGTATATTCTGGGTTTGGCTCCAAGTTTTCTTGAACCATCATCATACAAGTACTCCTCCCCATGTTCCATCACATGTGCACACATAGGAGTTACATCATGACCTTTAAAGTTTTATGGTGTATTGGCCTTTGGAATTTTCAAGTGTTCGATGAGAAACTAGTTGTTCCCCCACCATATTTGGTTTCTGATTTCAATTCCTCACCGAACTTACACCTATGTCTCCTTAGCCTCTCTTAGCATGAAGTTTTCCATGTGGCATCGTAGCCTACCCCTTTGCCACTGCTCAAACTATGAAATGGAAGGAATGAAAGGGAAATTGACATTACACCAACAAGATCTTAAATCCTTGTGTGAATCCAACACCTCGTTGGAGAAAACACTCCGGACAAAGAAGAAAAGAGGGAAAAGGAGGTAGCAGTTTTCTTGAGGAAAGTCAACAAAGAATCCAAGAAAATTCGTGCCCTCATCAAGGAAATTTGTGAGGCGTATCCATGACACAATAAGAATCAAGCATTGGTTCCTTCTATGGGATCACAAGCTTTTTTTGAAGTCAATCAACACTTGCAACAAAAACCAAAATGAAACAAGAATGAATACCCTTAGGCATAGATGGATACAACTCTAAAGCTCAACTAACTTAGGTTCCATGCAATGTAAAAATGTTTTTTTGTTAAATACCTATGTTCGAGTATACTCTTGGAAGTATTGAAGGTTTTTTTTTCTCTGAAGAATTGGTCATAGAGCATCTAAGTTTGTTTGTGTCATTAGTCATGTTGAAGGCCTCTCTGTAACTTGGGATTTTTTTTTAAACTTTGGTTGATTCAACACTATTGCGACCCGCTTTTATAATACAATCTTATCTGTATTTGTTAAAAAAAGAGGATATGATGATGATGATTAACATCCATTAATACCATAATTGATTTATTGTACCCTAATAAATGTAAGGGATTACATTGATTTCTTTAGAATTCTATTTCTATGCTCGAAAGGCATTGAGAGAAGAATTCCAAATTCACCATAGTTTTATGACTTAGAAGGTTAGGAAGGTCGATATTGTGGAAAATATTTTGAATTTGCAATCTAATTTGGGTATATGAAGGACAATCTAAGAGGAAGTGATTTTCATCTTCAACCCTCTTAGAGTCATAAAGATGAAAAACTATTTCGACCCATGACATTTTGGGAATTATCCAATTCATAGTTTCACTATGCAACTCATGAGAGTTTGTTCTTATTTTAACAATGTTGATTTTCTTCTTTACACTAGTCAAAACATAGAGATACTTTTGATCTTCTAGATTGGGGTTGACCACTTACTTGTAGTATCTTAATTTTCTTTTATCTTCTAATTATTTATCATACCATATATTCTCCTTAAATTTAGATGTAATAATATTTTAAATATTATCAGTATTATGAAAAATGACTTCTTCCTTTATTCCCCAATGATTTAGCAAAGACTTGGCATCTTTAGGCCATTCCAACTTGAGCCGCGGGTGGTTTTGGCTGGAGTTTGAAGCAATTTTGGGGAGCCTCCTATTGTACATGTTTTTTTTATCTTGTTCTTGTACATTAATGATCCAGGTGGATATCAATGTCCACCGACCTATTCCACTTGCTCGAAAAATAGTTTTCCACCTTGGCAGTTTTTCGGGTTCCAAACTTCTAGAGCCGTTTTGAGGCCCTAAACGATGTTTTTTGTGGATTTGGGGCCCAGGTGACTATTAAAGGCACTGACCTGGGCCAGTAGAAAATTGTTCTTCTCGGTTAGACCTTTCCAACGGGCTATCGTGTGCCTAAAACATAGATCATATGTAGAAGTTACAACCCTAGGAAGTTGATGTACTAACTTACCCAAACGAAGCCCTCATGACTTTTGGTGCTTCATCTCCTAGGGTTAGGTTTTTGGATGTATAGGATTTTTGAAATTCCTGTTTATTGTAAAATGGCCCGTGGAGCCTCATTGTAACCATATTCTTGCGAATGAGTGCAATTGTCACATCTCTTCTCATAGATAAACTGCCACCATTTCAGCAAGCTTGTTTTCCGCTGCATTTTATAGTTTCAACTTATTTCCTTATTGAATAGAAAACCAATTTTATTGTATCTCTGTTATTCTATGTTAAGCATCTTTTAATAATCTGTATTCATTTCGTTATGCTCATAAAATTTGGATTAGTGGTATTAGAGTGGTCTTCTCGTTGTCGTCTTGATGCATGTCCCCAACGAGGTCAGGGTACAAAGAATTGGGTCTCAAGCTTGTTTCTCTTGAGGAAAAATGCTCTTGCACGCCCAAGAGACCTCTCATGGTAGGATAAAATAAATATGATGTGACAGGATATAATTTCAAAATGTTGCTTGAGGAAGCCCTCACGCAACAGAGGAATGAGATGATGGATAGTTTCACACAAATCCTTCAGCGACTACCAACATGTGATGCATCTTCCTCGAGTGGAGGCACCACCCCCTTCAAGGTACAAGGAAACTTTGATATTCCTGTATTTGAAGTTTAGATAGAGAAAAATGTTGTAGAAAAGTGGTTGAATCTACTAGAAGGGTATTTTTATGTCCATAACTTTTCAAATAGAGAAAAGATTACGTTTGCGCTCCTCAAAGCTGTTCCCCATGTCAAATATTGGTGGGAAACTTTCCGTGAGCAAAAGGAAACATAAGAACCCTCATTATTTACAGTAGCAACCACCCGGGAATCCTTCATGGATTCTATTAAGGAACAATACTACCTTGTCAGAAGTTATGACGACTTGTATACCAAATGGACCACATTGCGGCAAAAAAGAGACCAAGCAGTGCCAGAGTTCAAAAATATCTTCCATACCTTGTGCACCAAGTTGGGTATCAAATATTTAGAGCAACATATGGTGCTCAAGTATCAAAGTTCTCTGCATAGATACATCCAGACAAAAATGGAATTTCTGGACATCTCATCCTTGGGCACGGCCTACCGATATGCCATCAAAATCGAGCAGAAGCTCAAACAAAAGATGTGGCAATTTGGGCATGTGAACCTCTCACATAAAAATCCAGGAAAGGGAAGCCCCAACCCACAGAACAAAGGACAGAGAAAATATAGATAGTATCAGGATGACCAGTCCAAGCCGCAAGAAAATAAGGACACTAAAAAGATAAAGAAAGATATCGGGAAGTGGTGTGACTTCCATAAGAGCCCTTGGCATAACACTTCTTACTGCCACTCAAAGAATTCGCTGGTGGGCGAAGTGAAAGCCTCTGAATAAGATGTGGGTTATGACTCTAAGTCATTACCAAAAAGAGTAAGACAGATCATTGACACACAACCCAGTGCCACCTTTGCTACCAAAAAGCTACAACCTAGTGAACCAGACGAGCCATAAGAAGGAGAGCACCTCTTCCATTCACAGATGTGGGTAAAAATCACCCCCTTGCACTTCATCATTGATAGTGGTAGCTAGAAGAACCTCATCTCAGCAATGTTCATCAAGTAGATGGCCCTACCAACAATGCCACAACCACAACCCTACACCATTGGATGGCTCTGCCAAGGAAGCGATCTCTATGTCAGCCAACAGTGTCGACTGTCGTACGACATCAAGCCCTTCAAAGACGAGGTATTGTGTGATGTTTCTCCTCTCGAAGTTTGTAATTTTATTTTGGGCCAACCTTATTTATGGAAACATCATGTTGTATATGATTCTAGGCATCGTAGTGCTATTATTACTTTGAACAAGAAATTGTACAGGATACTCGAGGCAATCCCTCCTAGTTCTATTTCCTTGATCTCTTCTAAGAAATGCAGGAAGTTCATATCTTAGATTGGGAAATTTGTCTTCTTCTTGATTCTCTCTCAGAGTGAGTGAAAGATCACAACCACATCCAGGGCCTCCATGACCGATCTCTCCACACAATAGAAGAAAGTGGGTAAGGTCATGGAGGAATACTTAGATATCTTCTCCTCTCTTACCAAGGTACCTCTGCACTGCCAAGTCAAGCATCCCATCGATATAACCCCAGGTGCACCACTACCCAATGGGATAGTCTACCACTGCTCTCTATTGGAAAATGAGGAGATAAATAGGCAGATCCAAGAAATTCTCCACAAGGGGCACATTCGCCCCAGATAATCGCCTTGCAGGATCCCAATCATGCTATTGCAGAAGAAATATGGGACCTAGTGACTCTTCATTGATTACCGGACCCTAGATAAAATCACAGTCCTAAATCGATACCTGATTCCCCGAATCGATGACCTCCTTGATCAACTCACGGGGGCCAAATACTTCAGTAAGAGTGATCTGAAGTCTGGCTACCACCATGTCCCAATAGAATAGACATATGTATGGAAGACTTCCTTCAAGTCAAAAGAAGGTATTTTTGAATGGTTGCTCATGCCCTTTGGTTTGACAAATTGTCCAACAACTTTTATGAGGATGATAGACGATATCCTATGAACTTTCATTAATAATTTTGTAGTGGTGTATCTGGATGAAATTTTCATATACAACAAGACTTGGGTGGAACAATTGCAACATATTCAGCAGGTTCTACACAACCTGCGACATCACAAACTATATGCAAACTTGGAAAAATTCTCCTTCGGCATGGATAGGGTCCATTACTTAGGCTACATCGTTGATCATCATGGTGTGCATGTGGATCCAGCCAAGATCCAGGTCATCCGTGACTGTCAAGCCCCAACCACACTCACTGAAATTCAGAGCTTCTTGGGACTCACCAACTTCTATTGCAGGTTCATTTTGGGATTCTGTCATATCGCATGGGCCCTAAGACAAGTAACCAGGGGTAGCGGTAAGGAAACATTTGTGTGGGTCTTGTCCCAAAAACAAGCATTTGAGGACCTAAAGAAGCATTTGTTCTCATCCCTAGTAATTTCATTACCGGAACTGCAACATCCCTTTGAGATCAAGAAAAATGCTTCAAACT
Organism: Picea sitchensis; assembly: GCA_010110895.2. Lineage (NCBI taxonomy): Eukaryota > Viridiplantae > Streptophyta > Pinopsida > Pinales > Pinaceae > Picea > Picea sitchensis. The sequence continues at coordinate 182,335 of SNQJ01S0024126.1, read as the reverse complement.
ATGCTGTGAGCATTGTTCTCACTCAACACGACCACCCTGTGTCATATCATCATAAGACACTATCATATGTTGTCCATAAGTACCCTACTTATGACAAAGAAATTGACTCCATTGCGAAAGCCTGACGCCAGTGGAGACATTACATTCTTGGGAAGGAGACAATCATCCACACTAATCACAAGCCACTACAGTTCATGTAGACCCAAGAAAAATTACAGAATGACCGAAATCATAAGTGGTCAACATACTTACAACAGTTCCACCTCAACATCAAGTATAAAGTAGGAAGTACCAACCGAGTTACTGACTGCCTCAGCCGACCTCTATTCATGAAACTCACCACGGTTCTAGACTCTTGCGGCCATGAGACCTCCAAATGGCCCCACCTCTACGAGATAAACCCTCACTTCTCCACCACCTACCAAATGTTGGGTGCCAACTTAGTGTTTTCTAATTTCCATCTTCAGGACGAGTTGTTGTGCCATCTAGGCCATCTCTATGTTGCATCAAGCGAGAATGTGAATATGATTTGGGAAGATCACTATAGTCGGGTGGCAGGAGACTTTGGCGTCGAAAAGACAATGGCAATGCTGCAAAAAAAATTCTATTGGCTGAAAAATCGACAGGATGTAGACAAGTATATCAGGTCCTGTACCGCCTATGTTATTGCCAAACCAACCACTAAGAAATAGGGCATGTACACCCCTCTACCTACTCCTAACAGGCCTTGGGAATCCATCTCAATGGACTACATGTCGGGCCTCCCATCCACTAAGAGGGGAAATGACTGTGTTTTTGTGGTTGTTGATCGCTTTTCCAAGATGGCGATTCTAGCGGCTTGCAAGAAGAACATCATAGAAAAATCCACTGCCAAGCTCTTCTTTGAACAAGTATGGGTACATTTTGGGATCCCACAAACCATTATCTCAAACTGTGATAGTCGGTTCCTCATCTCATTCTAGTTGAGCCTCTGTTCACTACTTGATACCAAACTCACCAAATCCACTGCCTTGCACCCCCAGATAGATGGCCAAACTTAGGTCGTCAATCATAGGGTCGTACATATCCTGCACATGTACAATTCAAAAAACCCTCGCACATGGGATGAGAGTCTTCCCTATGTCTAGCATAGCTAAAACCGAGCCCTGCATAGCTCAACTGGCCACAACCCCTTTCAGGTGGGGTTGGGATTCCAACCATTGGGCCCCATGGATGTTGCACTACCCCTAGGGACCACCTCGACCGACTCGTACCCTACTCGACTAGAAGTTGATAAAGCCACCTGGTTCATTGAGCAGATCCAACACATCCACCACCAGGTTTAGAATACTCTACATAAGTCTAATTCCAAGTACAAGCAGCGCCATGATCAACATCGAGTGCCACATAAGTTTTAGGTGGGAGATAAATTTTAGTTGCATTTACAGAAAGAACACCTTACAGGGCCCCATCGGAAGATTCACTCACTCTATTATGGGCCATACACCATCACCAAGGATGTGGGTGACAATGATTTTAATATCAACATTCCCCCCTTCCTTGGTCTGCATCCAGTCTTCAACATGGCTCTCCTTTGACCATATTTCCCACCATTATTGGACACCTCAGAGATAAAAGAGAAGTTGGCACCAACAGAGATCCACCCTGACTGCATGCAACAAGCATCCAATGATCATATTTTGGACACACAAATCAAGGGCGCTCGAAAACAAAGGATCCATCTTTATTGATTCGTCAAAGTAGGGCAGCTCCTGCACCAAGCCAAGTGGCTCACCCGGGGCCAAATTCAACAGAAATTTCCTCATATGATGGGGGAAATCAACACAATGGAGACCATTTCTTCCTAAGGAGGGAGGATTGATCCAGGTGGATATCGGTTTCCACCCACCTATACCACTAGCTCGAAAAACAGTTTTCCACCTTGACAGTTTTTCGACAGTTTTTTGGGTTCCAAACTTTCAGGGCCGTTTTGAGGCCCTAAATGACGTTTTTTGGGGATTTGGGGCCCAGGTGACTGCCAAAGGCATTGACCTGGCCCAATCGAAAATTATTCTTATCGATTATACCTTTCCAATGAGATATCATGCACCTAAAACAAAGATCGTATGCAAAATTTATGACCCCAAGAAGTTGATGTACTAACTTACCCAAACAGGTCCCACATGACTTTTGGCGCTTCATCTCCTAGGGTTAGGTTTTTGGATGTCTAGGGTTTTTGAAATTCCTGTTTATTGTAAAAATTCCTTCAAAGCCTCATTGTAACCATCTTCTTTGGAATGAGTGCAACTGTCACATCTCTTCTCATAGATAAGCCGCCACCATTCTAGCAAGCTTGTTTTCCGCTGCATTTTACAGTTTCAACTTATTTCCTTATTGAATAGAAAACCAATTTTACCGTATCTCTATTATTCTGTGTTAAGCATATTTTAATAATCTGTATTCATTTCGTTCTTCTCATAAAATCCAAATCAATTAAGTACCTAAACATAGACGTGCTCTTAATGGGGGAAAGGTTCAATTATATGAGGAGTATAAGATAGGGTGTATTTCCTTTAATTTTCAAATTATAATTAATAAAATTCTTTTGGATCTTCTCTATGTTTATCCAGGATTCTCTATAGATACTACATCCTAAAACTTCACATCCATATAAGATAAGAGGAGTGATGAGAGTCCAAAAGAGGAGTTTTTTCTTATCCCAAATCCAAAGGTCTATTAATTTACAATTGTTTTCAAGACCATAATAATATTTCCACCTTCCATTTATCCTTTTCTCAATGTTATAGTTCCAATTGAGCTTGTCATGAATATCGATTCTAAGATATTTGTATGAAATATATAGAATTATTGTAGGTGATATTTTTGGATTTAAGTATCATAACTTGAATTTTTTCAATGTTCATAGTCATACCCATACTAGTGAATAAGTCCTTGATAATTATAATTTGATTACTAAGGTCATAGTGACTCCTCACCATAAGAGAAATATCATTGAAATAATAAGAAGGATGATGACTATACTAGCAATAGTTAGGCTGACACATCCCGCTTCTTCCAAAAAATCTTCTAACTTGTCAATGTATATGCCAAAAAGGGTAGAAAACATGGGACCATACTTGAATCCTATATTACATTTAACTTATTTTGACCAACCCTCAGTTTTCCTAAACTTGGAAATAATTTTCTCATACAAACTTACTAAAATAACTCTCAACTCGAAAGGAACTTTTAGCTCTTCTAACATATTTCAAAGGTTAGTCCTAGGAACTGTGTCAAAACATTTTCTAATGTAAACGAAATGACGAAGGAGATTGGTTTTATTATTATGAAACTCCTCTATGATGATCATAAGTGTAATAAGTTGTTCCATAGTTGAATTATATCCTTTAAATATACCCTAGTATTCAACCCTTTTCCCATGGATTTCTTGCCATGTGTTATAGGGGCTAGTCGACCCTATCGACTAGGCCCATTGGTTCTGTTGCTGGTAGTTATGAACATGGGCATGCAAAAGTATACATATATACTAACCCTACAAGACAAACATGAATGGTGGGAGCGCAAGAATGAGAATTACATTAAAATTTACGCCAGAAGAAACTATCTCACTCGTAGAAGAAAGAGCAAGATTCTTCTCAGAAACCCATGAAATATTTTTAGAAGTCATCCCTGAAGCGCTATTTCAGTACATCAACAATTCGGGTAATGCATAATTTGATAGCCAATGAGAAACTATGCCTCAAGATTATGAATGGAGGATGAACTAATTTTCATGACTGTTTTGAGCGAGTTGTCGAAGACTATATCTCAGAGAAAGCCATTGAATATCGAACATCTCTTGATAGAATCAAAGAAAAAGTTTACACCAATTTGCACGAAGGATTCTTGTGTAATGTCTTGACACTGCTTCATAAATTCCTCCTCGACAAGGGAGTCGGTGAAATTGTTGAATACTGACCTTGACTAGGCACACTATTACCAAATAGTAATTATCAAGAGAGGGACAAAGAGTGGGAAGGATTTCTTGACGCAAATTGCAAAGACACAAGACAAGGATGGGATTATTTTCTAAATAAATGAAAATGGCCAGTAATATCGACCTCGTGTAATGGAGGGTCGGTTGAATCTATGAGATGCCACAAGGAAAACATACCAGAAGATATGATTATTGAAGCATAAATGTCATCGAGAAGAAAGCAAGCACACAAGAAATCTACTGACATCCATAGATTAGAGAGGGATAAAAGGAAAAAGAGAAGGTAAGAACTTTGTAACCTGTGGAATAGTCATAAGACTAATAGAAAAATGATCAAGGAGGGTCAGCCTAATATAGTGTGTGAGAAGTCTGAGTCTAAATAAAATCGACTAGATCTTGCAATAACAGTAGATACGACGACCCTCGAAAAAGGTAGTGATGTACAAGTGAAAGAGGCTAGATTGAACACCTATCAAATGGAAGATAAACCCGAAAGCATGGATTATGAAGAATCAAGACCAACAATACGCACTTACCCCACACTAGAAGCTAGCCCGTGAATAAAAGAATTCCTCCAGCAATGACTTCAGATCGATGACCAATCTGCAATATTTTGGTATAGAACTGACGAGCATGGAAACCTATGAGATGTGTTCATGGATGATCCAAAAAGAAATTAAATTGACAACATGCTCATCCAAATTAAGGATATCACCAAGATGACCCCCCTGCCAAATTTATTATCAAGAGAAGAAACTAGTTATAGTCATGAACCGACACGACCATTGAACCGACACTTAGTCGAATATAAAGATAAAAGTTCTCAAATCGAAGAGATACTTTTTGTATTCAACAAGAAGCATTTATTGCTCGAGTACCATCCAGTAAAAGATCAACCAACAAAAAAAGTGACACAAGAAAACTCGACCAAGGATTTGACAACTTAGTTGAAAATTGTGGTAACTCAAACACCACAGAAAGTGCTTACCTCTAAATAAACAATAAAAAATGGATTTAAACACATAACTCTGTGCAAGGGAGATGAGGACCCAAAATAAAACTAGTTTTTGTGTGAAAAATTATGGGATGCCATAGACATCATCGACGAAGACAAACAAATGGCACAATTCAGAGCCTCCCTTTGACACCACACCCTGAAACGGTTCATGAACTATACATAAAATCAAAACTGGAAAAAGTCGGACATAAAAGATAATTTTATAATGATTTTTAAAGTCCAATATATCACACACTTGGCTGAAAAAAAGTTAAATGAAATAAAACAATGAACAGGAGAATCAATATGGGAATATGAAAAAATATTCAAATATCTCTTGAGCCAAATTCCAACAAAAATCGACCAAAGATTGCTAGTTCAGTGGTACATTGTTGGTTTATTGCAACAAGTCCACTCGCCATTACGCTTGTACAAAATAACCACCTGCAAAGATGTGTTACATAAAGCATAGTGTGTCGAATCTAATGACGATGACATGTTGAATGCTTCGTCGACCCGAAGACTTGAAGAAAAAATAGAGCACTTACAACAAATAATAAAGAATCTGTCTACAAAGAGAAATGAAATTTGGTGCACATCATGCTGCGAAGAAGGACATATGAAGGAAATGTGTAGCCTCAATGATCAACCAATAACAACAAAAGATGCACATAGAGTACAAGGTCATAAATATTGTAACATATGCGAGTGTCTTACTGATCATAGTTTACAAGATTGTTCACACAATCTGTGAAACACCAAGTGGTGCCGTATCTGTGAAGTTTCTAATCATAAAACATCAGAATTCCATTTCAACGAAAGGAATAATGCCAGTGTATGAACATTCTATCAAACAAAATCCACTGACCAAGATAACAATTATAGTTAAAGGGATGACTACTATGGATGAGGTCAAGGTAGAGGAGGTCTCGGTCGATTTGGTGGTCGAGGCCAGGGTCGAGGACAACCATACCGCTACAACTTCTGGAAGGATGACCACATTATTCCAAATTTCCCAATGGAAGATAAATTTGACTTGAAATTTTGAAATATATGCAATGTCATTGATCACTCATTAGAAGAGTTCCTAATAGTTCTCGACAAAATTATGACTAGAAAAAATGTGAATCTCCTACACGCAGTATCAAAAGAAGAAGTATTGAATTCAAAAAATTTGAATATCGTCACAAGATCTGACACATGATGAGATATAAACAATACTACCTTTCATGACCAATATAAACATAAGGATAGTGATCCAAATGGATCCAAAAAGGCCAATAATTCAAATTTCTTGGATTCAGACGAAACCCGCGCCATTGTGTAGTGCTCGTTGTGTCGATTCCAACAATATATTCTTTTTCAAAAATAGACTTTGTATGCAAAAGATATTGCATTTTGAAGTTTTCTCCAAACATGAAAACATACATCAAAGGTCAAAGTCAATAGTTTCTATTGCCGATGTTAGCAGTATGACCCACATGTGGCAGATGATGCCATGATGACATCAACATGCTAACATGGCAACACTAGAGGCTGAGGCAAGTCATGCAAATTTGGAATTTTTAGGCCTAAGTTGGCACGGTACAAAATTGACACATGGATTGTACGAACGATGACATGGCCTAGTGACAACTTGCCAGGTGGCAGTATGTATTCCACGCTGGCAGTGACATGGCAACATGTGGCAGGCTCTGGGTTGGACACATGGTAGTACAGCATTAAATGCAGCTGAGTTGGCGGCTGACTGGGTCGTTGACTGTGCAACGAACTCTGTATATAGTCCATTTGGGTGACAACACATGGCACCCAAGATAAGGCCAAGAAGGGTCAGGTAAAAGTTTATTTCACCTCCATAAGATTCGAGTCCTTTACCTCTGGACAAGCAATGACCCAACCTCCAAGTGCTAACCACTTGGGTGCATGTGTTCCTTGTTTATCATGTGGTAGAGGTTCTATTTAAAGTTACGTAGCATGGAGTTTGGGGGTTAACATCAGTCAGTGGGGGCTACCCGTCAACTAGAGCACCTTCCACGTGATCAGGAGAAGAGGACTGGGGGTTGAGGACCATGGGCGCAGGTTCCATTTGGCCTTGGCACCTGACAACATGGATTTCCATATGACCAAGAGCAGAAGAATAGGGGGCGCATGCCAATATTTTGCTGGAAACTAGGTTTTCCACTTTAGAAAGTGGAGTTTTATGATTTTTAGGCCTGTTTGAAGGGGTTTTGGCCTTAATTTTGGGGATCTCAGCCTAGGAAGAGGCCCAAATCATGGGGGAAGTTGGATTTTGACCCCCAAGTCCACATTTACTTAACCAAGCCTATTTTTCCATGGGAAACAAGTTCATAATAAAAGAATGATGCCAAGTTGTAGAGAGCAAGCCATTTTTATGCAGGGGAGCCAAGAGAGTAGCTGATCTTTGGAGGCCATTTCTGGGATTTCTACTCCACCTTTTTTAGTTTCATATATTTCTTTGAGGTCCTAAGACATAGAATATCATTTTTGTGTCAGTGAGAGAAAAAATTGATGTAATTTTAATGTAGATTTTGAGCATTGAAGAATAATAAATATTCATCCCCCACTGAGACAAAGGCATAGTTACCAAACTCCGTTATCAACTTTTGGTGTCTTGAATATGCTTATGGTTTTCTGTTTTTACTTCTTATGTGATGCAAATTCTATTCTTAAGATTCTTCTCTTTCTTATTAAGTTTTAATTGGTAAAATTGTCCATGCAACATACTTAACCAAGTCATGTAAAACATCATTTTGGATCAAGTGGTATCAGAGAAGGTTGACATTTGGTTTCTTTGAGTATGCATGATTACCAGGGAAAAGTTAATTTGTGGTGAAGGACAACTTGTATAAGGATATCCTAATATTGGATCAAGAAAGAGGACATCTCAAAGTGAGAATATGACATCTGAAGAAGGACTTTCTCAACAAGAAAGAGAGTTTCAAAGCACTTTCTTTGCCATCTCGGAGATGGTAAAAGTATTGTATGCTGATTATTTTGAATGGAAGAGACATGTTCAAGGGGAATATTCAAAGCAAGAAAAAAGTGAAGAAGGTGAATACCCTCCAAAACCTCCTTCATCTCCATCTTCTTCTTCTTCTTCAAGTACAAGTTCAAATCCTACTTCTACAAGAAAGCATTCTCATTCCCACAAACAAAAGCATGACATGCCATTACTTAAACTTGATGTGAAATTCAAGTTGCCCATGTATAATGGAGAATTCAATGCTAAGAAGCTTGATTACTGGGTCAGATAGATGGAGGCATATTGCAGTGTGCAACAAATCAATGATGAGGCAACAAAGATCAAATTGGAATCACTTCGTCTTGTTGGCACAACACTCATCTAGTGGTAGAGTAAGTTGCAACATGGTACTCGGTAAATTGGTAATGTATTTCCATCATGGAAAGATTTTATTTTTTCACTTAGAAAACAATTCTATCCTTTGGGGTATAAGGAGAATTATTTAATTGAACGGAAAAGTCTTAAATTAAGAAAAGAAAAATCGGTGCAAGAATACACAGATGAATTATGTAAGATGGCTTTGATGTTAAATATTCCATTACATACACAAGAAACTCTTATGAAGTATATATGAGTTTTTTCGGCACATATTCATAATACTGTATGTTTGGACCTACTAATATTGATGAGGTTTCTATTTAAGAAACATATATTGAAGCATGAAAAAATGGAGTTGGTGTATTAGGTGAATCATATTCAAAGAAAGAAGGAAAAGGAAAAGGGAATGTGAAGAAAGAAAAAACAACTACAGTGAAGGAAGAGAAGCTCTTTTTCAAGCATTGCAAGAAAGAAGGGCACGATGATGAACATTGCTGGAAATTGCACCTAGAGAAGAGATCAAAGTGGTTCAAAGAGAAGAAATGGAGGCAAAAAGTTGTAGCAGTAGCAAAACCAACAGACTTGGGGTTAGATTCATGTGATGAGACTTAAATCACAGTAGTTGGTTTGTTAGGTAAAATTGGTGATGGTTATGAATCTAGAAGTAAATTATTTCATATAAGGGTCATGATGAAACATACCAAGATCGATACTTTATTATATAGCAAATTTCAAGCTAGCTTAATTTCAGAAGAAGTGGTTAAGCAATTGGGATTAAAAACAAAGATGCATCAAAAACCCTATTCACTAAATTGGGTAAGAAAAAATCATGAATTTCCCATAACAAAGCAATGTGTCAAAGTTTTCAATTACATCTAAGTTTGTGGATGAAGTAATATGCGATGTGGTGCTACTAGAAGCATGTGGAATGGTATTGGGTAGCCCTTATTTATATGATCACAAAGCAATATTCTTGAGGGAACAAAATCAATTCACTTAACTAAAGAAGGGACAAAATATGTTGTGCATTCTCATCATATCAAAGGGAATCAATCTCTTTTTACAATGGAACAATTAAAGAATGAAACTTATGCAAGAAATACACCTATGATTGTACCAATTGATCTTAAGCACGAAAGTAAAATGGTTATAACATGTAAATCTAGCCATACTTTGTTTCAAGATGAGTTTTTGTCGTTCATACCTATAAAGAAGAACATACATGTTGGTTCATTTTTAGTCATGTTTCTGATGTTGTTATCACTGCTAATGTTTTCTACATGGATGGTAGTGAATTCAAAAGAACGTGAACGAATAAACATGGCTAACAATATGTGTTCATTTATCATGGTTGTTTTGCAATTGATTATGATGCGACAGGTGCACAAGACACATTTGATATACAAATGACAAGTGGGGAGGCCTATCCCACACTTGATGCCTGGTTAATATCCTTTTGGAGGACCAAAAGGTCTCAGTGGGAGGTGTGATCCAAATGGATCCAAAAAGGCCAAAAATTCAAAGTTCTCAAATTCAGACTAAACTAGCGGCATTGAGTAGTGATCATCATGTCGATTCCGACAGTATATTCTTTTTCAAAAATGGACTCTGTATGCGAAATATATCACGTTCTAAAGTTTTCTCCAAATAGACAAAAGAAAGTCAAAGGTCAAAGTCAACAGTCCATACTAATGACGTCAGCAATACATCCCACATGTGGTAGATGATGTCATCATGACATCAACATGATGATATGGAAGCACTAGAGGCTAACATGTGTCATGCAGATTTGGCATTTTTAGGGCTGAGTTGGAACACTACAAAATTGACACGTGGACTATACGGACGATAACATGGAATTACGTATGATGACATGGCCCAGTGACAACTTCCCACGTGACTGTATGGATTCCAAGCTGGTAGTGATGTGGCGAAAGGTGGCATGCTCCAGGTTATACACGTGGCAGTACGGGCTGACTGCGCAGCTGAGTTGGTGACTGAATGGGTCGATGACTATGAAATTGACTATGTATATGGCCCAATTGGGTGAAGAGACATGGCCCAATCACAAGGCACCACATGGAACCCCGGATAAGGCCAATAAGGGCCTGGTAAAAGTTTGTTACACCTCTACAGGATTTGATCCCTTCACCTCTGGGAAAGCAATGACCCAACCTCCACGTGCTAACCACTAGGGCATATGTGTTCCCTCTTTACCATGTGGCATAGGTTCTATTTAAATTTGTGTAGCACAAAGTTTGGGGGTTAGCGCCAATCGACTAGGGCCACCCGTCGACCAGGGTGCCTTCCACGTGACTAGGAGCATAGGACCAGGGCCCGAGAACCATGGGTGTGGGTGGAAACCACATGGATTTCCATATGACTAGGAGCTGAAGACTAGTGGGCACACACCAATAATTTTCTAGAAAGTGGGTTTTCCACTTTAGAAAGTGGATTTTTATGGTTTTAGGCCTGTTTGAAGGGGTTTTGGCCCTAAGTTTGTGGATCTAAGATGAGGAAGAGGCCCAAATCATGGGCGAAAGATGGATTTCGACCCCCAACTCCAAATCTACTTAACCAAGCCTATTTTTCCATGGGAAACAAGTTCATAATAACATAATGATGCCAAGTTGTAGAGAGAAAGCCATTTTTATGCAGGGAATCTAGGAGAGTAACTGAGCTTTGGAGGCCATTTCTGGGAGTTCTACTCCTTCTTTTTCAATGTCGTCTGTTGAATTGAGTTCTTGAGACAGAGAAAAACATTGTTGAGTCAGTCAGAGAACAAATTGATTTAATTTTGATGTATATTTTGAGCATTGAAGATTAATAAAGAAGCCTCCCCAACTGAGACAAAGGCCTGGAGACGTAGGCAGAGATTTTGAAATCTGTTATCAACTTATGGTGTCTTGAATCTGCTTATGGTTTTATTTTTTTTATTTCTTATGTGATGCAAATTATATTCTTAAGCTTCTTCTCTTTCTTATTAAGTTTTAAGTGGTAAAATTATCCATGCAACATACTTAACCAAGTCATGTAAAAGATCATTCCGGATCAGATAGTTTCTTTCCAAATCCTGATAAAGAAGAAAAAATTATGAAAGAAGTTATCTGATTCTTTAGGTAAAACATTGGAAGACAAAAGGAGGATATGATACAATAATTCCTGCAACTATTACAAGAAAAAAAGTTAGTCAGTTGATTGCTATAACTACTAAATATATTAAAAGAATACATAGAAGGACAAAGACCAACAAAAGATGTCAGACAACTCTCATATAATCATAAAGACTATGATCCATGAGTTGACCTTGAAATCAATGAAGTATCGATCAAACAAGTAGTTGTCAATTTTGGATCTCAAGTCAATATCTTACCCCGGGAAACTTGGATAAGGCTAGGTTGTCTTTCTTTAGCAACAATTCTGAACTATCTCAAACTTCCAGATCAAATAATGATAGAGCCCATTGGTATTATCATAAATGTCGACACTCAAATAATGGGTATTTTGACTCAAGTTGACTTTGAATTCATTAACCTAGTTGAGGGGATGAGAGCATATGCAACACTTGTCGATCGACCGTGGGGTTTAAAAATGAAAGAAAATATCTCTCTGGAAAAAGATAGAATCAAATTAAAAGGAAATGGAAGAAAAATAATCATTCCCTTGGATCCAAAAGAAGGAAAACCATGGACTGAATCATGGGATGAAGACCAAGATGCTCGGTTCCTGTATAAAATAAACAATGAACAAAGAGATTACGTAGAATTGATCACACAAGGATAAATTTTGAGATAATCTCCCATGTTGGTCGGACATAACTCTGACTCTTCTCTATAAAAATGGAAAATCAAGAATTACAAAACAAATGTGAAAGATTGTTGGTCCATTAAAATCATCCCAAAGCATCTGAGAACATTCTACTCGATCCAGGTGGTGCCAATAGTGTATGAAAATAAAATTCAATAGACTCCCACTCTCATACCAATTGACAACCGAATAAGCAAGTCCTTACAATATAACGAACGACATACACCTTCAACACATTTAGAAGTAGTGTCGAAATCAGTTCGAGATCAAGGAAGAACGTAGAGCCTTGTGTAAACCTTGATAGGCCAAGCTTCAAGATGGTGGGAAAAACACTCCCCCGGGTTACAAATATGGACGACCATGTCGACATATTTCATTGAATGAATGAGAGACTAGAAGTTGTCCAAAGCGGCTGATATCCCCATTTTCAGGGTTAGGTATGATCCAGTAGAGCATATTCACTGATGCGAAAATGAATGGTGAAGGATAGGTTATAGAGATGAAAGGGTATGGACCCACATGTTTCCAAGCACGCTAGACAAAATACCAAATAAATGGTATAATATTAAAGAAGCTTGCGACCAACATTAAATTGGGCAAAAATTAAGAAAATTTTTGTGCAAGAATTTGAATTCAATTAAGAAGATGAACAATTGAAAGGAGTAGCATAATAAATCGAAAAATTCTTAGAAAATCCAACACCAACTGCAAAAAAATAAAAAGGGAAGATGAATATCGATTTAGGATCGACATCAAATTGAAATCTTGTATTGATGGAAAATAAGGAAGTCTTGACGACACAAAGACTTGACATGGAAAATATAAGGTGCCTAGGACAAAGCTTTTAGTGGAAAAAGGACCACCCAACATTGTAGAATCATGTGAAAGTAGTATTCAACATAGCTACAGAACAAAAAGAAGATCAGGAACAACCCAACCTCCCATAAATTTTTACATAAATTGAAGAAGGGGAATGTTATCTTGACGAAGAAAAACCACCAAAATGGATGGAGGCCGACATTAAAACAAAATAATTTTACATATCAAACTACAATTACCCAAAAATGGTACGAATAGGTGATTATTGGACAGAAAAGAAAATATATGATATAGTCAACTTGCTAAAAGAATATCAAGACATTTTTTCTCGTGACTACAAGGACTTGAAAGGACTTGTAGAAGAAATGGGAGAGATGAAGATCGAACTCATTCTAGAAGAAAAGCTAATTAAAAAATGACCATACAAACTAGCCAACAAATATAATCTGATCATCCAAAAAGAGATCGAAGGAATGTTGCAAGCAGGTATCATTTACCTGATTGACAAAGTAGAATACACAAGCCCCATAGTGGTGCAACCAAAGAAAAATGACCCCAAGAAGATCAGAATCTGCATCAATTTCAGGGGACTCAACAAATTGACTGTGACAGATCCGTTTCCTACCCCATTCACTGATGAGATCATTAATGAAGTCACTAGCCACAAATGTTACTCATTCACCAACACATTCTCAGGTTATAAATAGGTGCCGATAGAAAAATACGATCAACCAAAGACAACATTCGTCTCAAAATTCGGATCCTTCACCTACAAAGTCATGCCATTTGGACTAAAGAATGCACCAACAGTCTTCTCGAGAATAGTTGTTAAATAATTTAAAGAATACATATATATATAAAACTATGGCTGTCTACTTTGATGTCTGGACGATATACAAATTATTTAAAAATCAAATACAATGGCTTAGGCTTATGCTAGAACGATGCATGCAAATCCAACTATCGTTAAATATTAATAAATGCATATTCGCGACACCAATTGGAATCTTGCTAGGACATGTGGTATGTAAGTATGGAGTAAATATTGACATGGAAAAGATTAAAATTATTCTCGACTTAAGTCGTCTGTGAACAAAAAAAATATCAAAAATTTTCTGGGACACACTAGATACTATAGAAAGTTTATACGCCACTATTTAGACATCACATTTCCAATGGATGAGCTTCTACGAAAATAAATTGAGTTTATATGGAGCCAAGATTATCAAGAATCCTTTGAATTCCTAAAAAAGAAGTAGGTAGAAGCTCCAATACTAAAATTTATTGATTGGTCGAGAAGGTTGCATGTACATGTCGATGTCTCCAATGTTGTTGTCAGGTCGGTCCTAACACAACCATACGATGACACATTCGATAATACAAACACATATATAAGTCAGAAATTAAACAAAGAAGAAATAAACTATTCGACCACGGAAAGAGAAGCCTTATCAATGATATTCCCTTAACATAAATTTTGTCATTAACTACTTGTCAATCAATTCACATTTTTTAGAGACCATCAAGCATTGGAATATTTGGTTAATAAACCGGTCCAAAAAGGAAATATTTTCCGTTGGTTACTTTATTTCAGGATTTTGAGTTTGACGTAATCGTACGACCTAGAAAAGAGAACGTCCGATCCGAGCACCTGTAATGACTTTAAACGGGAGAAGGCCCGATAGCCATTGACGACGACCTCAGATGCACACTTATTCAAAGTCGAATATGCTCCTAATAAGTTAAAATATATAACAAATTTCTTAGAAGAAGGAAAGGCTCGAGAATATCTCTCGACAAACAAAACTAATATACTAGCCTTGAAAGATGTACCTTTCACAATCATAAATGGGTATCTCTATAAAATGGGAACCGATGACGTTCTGAGGAGATGCATTCCTGAACATGAAATGGAATATGTCATTAATGAGGCTCACGCATGACCAGCCGGGGGCCACTTCCAGGCTAACACGACAGCTAGAAAGATACTGAAAGTAGGCATGTGGTGGCAGACTCTACATAAATATTGTCAGGATCAAGTTAGAAAATGCGATAGTTGTCAAAGGCTTGGCAACCTATGTGGAAAAATGAAATTCCTCTCAGTTCATTAAACCCTAATCAAACATTCAAAATCTGGTCCATTGAATTTGTTGGGCCCTTTCCACAGATGGAAAGAAGAACCAATGCTAAGTGTATCATCACTATTTTAGAATATGTGATTAAGTGGGAAGAAACCGAGCCATTCGAATCGTGTACCAAAGAGGTCGCAACAAAATTAACCTACGAGAATATAATCACAAGGTTTAGTTGTCCTCTTACACTAATTAATGACCAGGGCACACAGTTCGTGAATGAAACAATTAAAATCTTGCTAGCAAAATTTTTGATCGACCACATATGAATGACAACCTACCACCCACAAGCAAATGGGACGATCGAATATTTTAACAAAGCATTACATAAAGGACTTACAAATATTTGCATCATCAACAAAGATGATTGGAATGAAAACATTCCTGCACTTCTATGGGAAAATAGATTAACATATAAACAATTGACAGGTTAGAATCCATTCAATCTTATCTATGGACAAGAAGTTGTTATTCCCTTGCACTTTTGGACCAACTCTGACAAGGTTGCAACTGTAGAAAAATTTGACAACAGTAAAATTATGAATGAACGAGTATTGTACCAACTGAACAAGCTGGAGGAAGGAAGAATAATTTCAATGCACCATCAAGAGGTCCAAAAGCAACAACAAAAATCATGGCATGATTGACATATAAATAAAAAGGATATAAAAAATGGATATTTAGTTTTGTTGTATGATAGTCATATAAAAGGTAAACCAAGAAAACTAGAGACAACTTGGATTGGACCTTATGTTGTTGAAGATATTTGATTGACTAGAGCAGTCCAACTCAGAACATTGTTGGGGTACCCATTCAAAAAATTGATTAATGGTTCCTATCTAAAAAAGTATCACACCTGAGAGAAAAGAACCTTGTTGGAAAAATCTAGCAGGGAATTGCCAATAGGGATGCAAATTTGACATTTTGGTCAGAGTCAGAACAAATTCGAATAATCATTTAATTACGAAAATAAACCTTGCTTATTCTTATAAACAAAATTTGGTTATAAAAATTCAGGTATAGGAAACCGTCAAATAAAATTTAAGTATTAAAGATACATCAAAGCATGAAAGAGAAACAAATAAATAATGACAATGGAGAGAGGAAGAAGTCCCTGGTCGATCCCTAGAAAAAGAAGATGAATATATGATCAACATGCCACTTCATCACCTGACCTAAGGCAAATACTGATGAAAATACAATTAAGTGATCGAGACAAATCGACATCAAGCGAGCACAGGAAACGTCAATATCATACAGATAGAGTGAGGCATAGCAAACTGGATGAGCACATAAGTCACCAGGAACATCGACTAAATCGCATCGACAACAAAAAAAACCAAAAATTTAAGAACAACAGTCGACCGACCCATGTATCGACTGCGCATAAATAGAGGAGATATCATTGGTTGAACTCAAGAAAATACCGAACAAGGAAATTATGACACCCGTAAAGAAAGTTCATTCCATTCGTGTCAGGGAAGAACCGATGAGAATAAGAGACACATTATTGACCATTGCAGAATATCATCCCACAATAATCCCTATATTCTCTTGACATGTACAAACAATCACTTGGGAACCACCATGAGTAATTCCTAACAGGGATCACATGAGTTCTAGGTCAGTACTGACATACATGTCCACTCACATGAAGTTCTCTAACTCTTCAACAATCATAACTACAATTCATACACCCGCGAATCATTTGATTGGGACAAACAATATATATTAAAAATACAACAAGGATATGTAAGTATACAAGAAAGAAGATACGTTCATACCAAATATAGTCGATTGGACAATAAAGGACAATAACCATCATCAACCCTACACTTTTATATCTTGAGATATTGAAATGCATATGAAATATTTCGCCATCACTCAGATTACCCTCCATTTCACAACTCTATTTAATAGAACTCAAGAATGGAGATTACCCACTTTGAAAAGAGTTAAGTTATCAAACATAGACCATGGGGTCAGATAATTTAGTAGACGATGACCCCATGGAACCAAACCTTCAGAAATTAGAAGAAGATCAACCATCTTGGTCACAAACGTGAGAAGAAGAAATTTGCCATCTCATAAATGCACAAATTCTACTCTACGACTTCAACCGATCAACTCTTAGAGGAAAAAGAGCATTCGACAATCATCTCAATGAATGATGAAGGAAGCCACAGTTCAGTTCAGGTTACTTGAACAGAGAGGGGAAATAAAATGTCAAACGATCGTTTCAAGAAACACTTTTGTGTGAGAATAAATGACTGTGGACTCAAAACCAGGGATGCTTCCAAAATAAGGCCTTCAGTCAATTTGGAAGCGGAAAAATAGGAATGTCCCTCTTACAGGAAGACAACATCTTTAACCCAACGAGCATATAAATTTGACCAACACATTAGTTCCACAGAAAATAAGACACAGTCGACTCAACGAGTAGAGAAATTTCAAGAGAAGAAGATCGATCAGATGCAACACCTTAAGTTGGTAAAGCACATGAAATTTTGTCTCATCCTACTTGAAAATTTTCTTCCTCTCTTCATTTTCTACTTCTCATTATTGTAATCAAGTTTTGTAAGGTTAATTTTGTATACTCCCCCCTTGCTCGGGAGGAGCAAGGGATTGAGGTGGGGGAAGATGTTGTAGGGACTAGTCAACCCTGTTGACAAGGCCCGTCATTCAACTAAGAAATAGTCGGTTGACTGATGTAGTTGGAAATATAAGTTGGTCGAAGTATCTGATAATTGACCGACTCAGGAAGTTAAGTAGTTACAATTTCCTGGTAACTAGACATATAGGAGTATAAATAGACAAACACATAGAGACTATGATAACTCTATGGGAGAGATTGTATACATTGTACTGTATTTCTATATCCTTTAATAAACATAGATCTTTAGGCTCTCACTACTTATGTATGTCTTTGTCTATGTCTATATGGATGTATCTTCACTAATGCTTATCTAAGGACTATTGGTAACTCTCCCTACTTTCCCCTAGATTACAACACCACATGTTGATCTCTTTTTCCAAAATAGTTCCATATGGATTGGCTAAAAGGGCGTTAATCCTAATGGTCCTATAATTAGAGAGATTTTTTTGATCCCCACTTTTAAAGATCGGTAAAATGAGACTTTGAGTCCAGGGTTTAGGGAAGCCCTACTTGATTTCTAAATTGAAGATCTTGTTTATGTGAGGGATGAGGATAGGGCCTCCAAGTTTTAATATTTGAGCTTGGTATCCTTTGATGTCCTTAGATTTCCCTTTTGTGAGTTTCTTAATCCCAAAATTTATGTCTTCTATAGAAACAACTTCATCCTTTGTAGAAACATTTGGAATGTTAGATGTGACATAAGGGGATTGTAAATATTTTTAAGGTAGGAATTCCAGTCCATTAGGGGAATAATATATAAAAACTTATATATATTTTTTATATTGGTTTTGGAGTAAGATTATTTGAATAGAATTTTTGGTTAAAGATATTATATTTATATATAAAAGGTTATATGTTTTTTTATTAAGATATTTTTTATAATGGTCTTGGAGTAAAACCTAAAAGTGTTTTTGATTAGTTAAGATATTGTATTCCTTGGATGTAAGAAATAGGTTAGTAACCCAAGACCTAAAGGCATCTAGCAAGAGTGAAAATATGCCCCCTTATGAACCATTAACATTTTATTTCAAGTAGCGTGGTTTTCCTTGAATAACGATGATGATTTAGTCATCATTCATGGATGGTAGCCAATGATGGTTTTCCTCACTCCCCATTGACAATTGAGTTATAATAGGTTTTTCCACCTTTGGGAAGAAAAAGATAAAAAAAAAAGAAAAAAAAAAAGAAAACATAATTTTTTTGTACATCCATGAATATTTTGATGAATAATCATTATATTGTTAAATTAAAGACATTAATGTTTTTATTTTAGTAACTTTCGTTGTATTAATTCAAACAAATGTTTGACAACACAGGTATTCCAATAGACCACAAAACCATCAGCAACCACTCACAAAACCAGATCAAAGATCAACATATCGATGTTTTCACGTGTTAAAACTCTTATGGGGAAACATTCACAACCCCAACGAACATGGCCACTTGGAAAAAATTATTTATGAAAAATAAAAAAATTAAAAGAGATTTACAAGATATTTTCTCACAATCGATCATTGGAAAATGACTCTGCATGCTCTTTAAAAACAGATCATGGACCAATCGGGTGTTAAGCCATGGATCAATGTAATAGTTAATATCAAGGATAATATGAACCGCCAAATCACTCTATGTCGGGAACATATCATGACCGTCATATTTAATAACTACATATGCATACTAAATAAACACAATAAGAAACACAATTTTACCTAATGACACATTAGACGAAGTTGATCTTAACTAATTCGTAAGTGTCTAAATATCCTTACATCCCCCCTTAAGAACAACTTGGGATACTATTGAAGGATTTACAAAGGTGACACATTAGGAGAAGGAAGGAGGCATTGGAACCTATCTCCACTTAATGACAACTTCCTAAACTCCTAAGATAGAACAAAGTTTGGAAAACTTCACTTCTTGTTGTGGGGAAAATCTCCCTACAGACTAGCAAATAGATTTCAGACTTTGCATGCAGATATGACCGAAGAGAAAGTACTTTCTACCTTCATCCCTAGATTCAAATCCCCTTTTCTTAGTAAATGCATGGAAAGATCAACCTAACTCATTCCTGGCGTTTGATGTCGATCCTCCGTTGTACTTGATTACTTGTTCGCAATACTCCTTCCAAAGCTGACCTGCATCCAAGACAAGAAACAACTATGCATGCATACTACTTATATACTAACGGGTTAGAAATCCAAAACATGTACTAATCAAACTATAAAAAGTTCATGAATTGGGACAGGAAAAGAATTTTCTTTATTACTTTGAATGAGTCAACTTACAAAAGTTGAGACCGGCCACTGCTCCTCGAACCTGGTCCTGGGCTTCTCTTCTTCTGTCCTCCAACTGGTTTTCTTTGAATCTCCTTTGGCACAAGGAAAGGATAAAGGGTTGGGACAATGGGAATACGTAAATGGGTAGAGTTTCTCTGCTATATTTTTCCTCTCTTTTTCAAATGGGACCCCTACCCCTTCTTTTATAGGCTAGAAGGAGCTAGGTATTTGGACAAACCCTTGGCCATGCATGGCTCGGAGTTTCAGTTAACTCACCCATAGCTTTTGTGTTCCATCGACAACTTTCCTTTTTTCGTGCTTTTGTCAATCCATGCAGGTTGTTTTGGGTCAGATAGCGTGTAGTAATGGATTAGGGCACGTGGGCCTTTATAAAGGAGGATTTTCAAAGAGTTATTCAGCAGTGCTTTGGCAAAGAAGGGATATGAGTTGGCCTGATGCCAGGTAAGAATGTGTGTTGCAATTTAGGGTTATAACAGATGACCCCTAATGTGTGAGGTCAGAAGAGCATCTGATGGCCGAAATACATTACCAATCTTTACTGATGTGTCGAACGATTGAGCCCAATGATCGGGAACCAGGAGGTGTCGTCTGCAAAATAACAAATGTCTCACCGAGGCGGGCATACCCATGCTCGGGATAAAATAGAATCATGGCTACCAATCAAATACATTGTATATCCATGTCAAATAACTATAAAGAGTAGCCGCGAACAATACACAATGGAGCTACATCTCAAAATCAGAAAGATATACATATAGAGTATCCATCTTCTAGAAGCTGATTCGGCCTGATGGCTGGAGATGAGATCTTCAGAGCTCGAGAAACAAATTCAAAATCTTCAAAACTTGGGTAGGAGTGTAATATGAGTGTATGAATGCACTACCCAAAGGTATTTGATAGCTCGTCGGTCATGGACTTGATAATCTTGATGATCAGACTGAAGGCTTCAGTGATTTTGAACAAGGACTTCATTGGATGTTCAGGATGGTCGGGTATGAGGACAAGAGACATATTGCAGAGGGGCCGACTCAGGCTTCGTGACAAACTTCCCTTGGATAATAGCACAACAAATGATGAGACTCAGGCATCATGTATGTTAATCATAAGTCTGTGAAGCAGAAGGCAACACAAACTCTCCATATGTTTGGAAGGATAACCAAACGATGGTGGACACAACTCTATATAGCGAGAAAAAGATTCCTAAGGTCGTACTACATCCCATAGTCTGATGAACAAACAGACAGATGTGATTTATCCAAGGGTGACTCATTATGCTGCCAATA
>SNQJ01S0024126.1:115326-129134 GCA_010110895.2 Picea sitchensis | reverse complement strand
GTAATTTCAACATATACATCAAACAAACTTGGGTCCATTACCCAATCCTTTGTGCTACCGAAATTTTCTACCGCACTTTCTTCAATGTTTGATATCAATGAAAACCAACCCAAATAATCAACAATGATGATGAAAACAATCACATATCTATTGTCCTGAAATATTGTATTCAATCTGAGTGTCTTTTTTATGAAATATGATCATGCTAAGAATCTCCTGGAAGAAATTTCACTCTGAAAGGTTCAAGAAACAAGAAAGATCAATATTGGAACTAAAAGTTCCCAAAAATATGTCAACTTGGGAGTTGATTGTGCCATTGAAGAATTTTACCAATATGTTGCATTGTTTAAATAATATATTGATGTGTTCTCTTGGACCTATGATGATTTTAAAGCTTATGATAAAAAAATATCTCAACATGTCATTGCTTTGAGAGAAGAAGTAAAGTTGGTCAAGAAAAAAATAAGGATGATGAATCCAAAATTGAAACCTATGGTAAAGGTTGAACTGGAGAAATTAAAAAGGGCCTGATTAATATATCCCATTAGACATTTTGATTAGCTTTCAAACCCTATGATAGTAAGAAAGAAGACCAGGTAAATTTGGATGTGTGTGGATTTCATGGATCCTAACAAAGCAAGCATAAAGGATAAACATCCTCTACCTAACATGGAATTTCTTCTCCAACAAGTCACGGGATCATGTTTTATGTCCATGTTGGATGGTTTTTCTGGATATAATCAAGTCTTGGTTGCTAAGGAAGACAGAGAAAAGACATCCTTCAAAACCCCTTGGTAGACATATGCTTATGCTAGGATTCCCTTTGGTTTGAAGAATGCGGGAGCCACATTTCAAAGGGCCATGGATCATTGTTTCAATTAGGTGATAGGGAAATTCATGGAGGAATATCAATATGACCTAACAATACATTCAAAAAAAAGGGGTGATCACATTCATTACTTGAGGAAAGTTTTTGACAGATGTAGATTATATGGTTTTTGCCTAAACCCAAAGAAATTTGTATTCGTTGTAACTCAAGGAAAACTATTGGGTCATATTGTGTGAAAGGCAGGGATTTATATATATCCAAAAAGAGTTAAATATATAAATTAAATCAACCCCCCGTCATCTAAGAAAGGAGTGCAATCACTTTTTGGCAAGATCAACTTTGTGTGAAGATTTGTTCCTGACTATGCAAGTATTGTGAAGCCCATCAATTTGTTGTTGAAAAAGGAACAAATGTTTGAAAGAACAATAGATACACAAGAACATTTAAATAATATCAAAATAGCAATCAACATAGCTCCAGTCCTCATTAGACTTGATTTTCAAAGGTACTTCATCATCTATTCATTCGCTACAGAAATATGTGTTGTATCTGTTCTTACTCAGAGGAATACCAACAAGGGATGGATGGTATACCATCTATTGTTGACTCACGGGTTTTCAACTCCATCCATGTTCCAATATCATGAGTCTGACAGACCACCTTGTTATAATATACTTAGCCATTTTTTTCAATCGCAGGTTCATGGGTTCAATCTTTCATCTTCCAAGTTCTGCAATCTCCATTTTTCTCCCAAAGACCCTTGATCTACATTATGACCGTCAGACTTTTCGGGGGTACCTAAACCTTAAGTATTTCATTTCTCCTATATCCAAGTCTTCCCGACCACTGTGCAACACTTAAACTATTTTTGATCATTCGCAACCATGGGTTCACGGGTTCCTGGGTTGATGGGTTCACAAAAGCCCCAAATTAAAATTGTTCTTTTTCGCCCTTGCCATCTTCATCATTTTTCATATATTCATTTACTATGGTTTAATACTAATAATTGATCATGTAGGATCCGTAAAGATCATCATTAATAAGTGAAGGGCTTGAGAATATTTTTCCATTAATTTGCATTAAAGCACGATTTTCCAATGGTTATATTATTGTTATCTCTCTGAAAGGATTTCATTTCAATTTATTGTCCATTTGAAAGAACGCTCTCGTCAAACTATGGAAGTAGTAGATAGAAAGAATTTCTATGGTGATACTTTGAATATTTTTGTTTATGAAGACCATAACTTTCAGTGCTCCATAGCATACTCGTATTACTCATCTCATCCTACACAGAAATATATAATCTGGACATCTAGAATTTATTACTCGAGGTGTGTTCCTAACGTATTTCACTGTTCATAACTGATTGCATGGTGCATTGAGAAGTACGTATTGAGTCAGCAAATTATACAACTTCAAGATCATTCTCCAATCTCTCTTTCACCGCAAGCATTTCATAATATGTTGAAGATCCCTGAGCCAACACTTACCTTCAAAGGAGAGGACTGCAAATATTTTTTGAAAAAACATGACAATGGCCTGAATCTCTTGCCTGATTTCTTGGAGAATATTGTGACTGTTCCAAAACATATCACCAGGATTCAGGTCAGCTCTTTTAAAAACCCCTTTTGGGAAATCACTTGGTTGTTCACTAGGTTGATAGGTTAAGAAAGTACTTCCACCATTTCTCGCATGATCCTTTATATTTTATATTTTATAGTTAAAGAGAAAGCTGTATTTGATGGGGGGAAATTGATTTCCATTAAAATCTCTTCCCAATTATCACATTACAAAAGGAACAAGAAATTCTTTATGGCTTCTTATTTGGTATTTGAGATAGTATATTGATTTCAGTTTCCAAAATTGACTATTTGTAAGAGGGTGAACTGTGAAATTGATCCAGTTAACTTATGGTATCAAGAATTGTGGAGACATAAGACTTCTTTTCATTTTTACGAATTTTATAATGATTTCATTTCAGTTTTCAAAGGATTGTTGTTTGGTAAAAATACCCCCAAGATATCAAACCAGGCTAGTAAATTATTGGAGAAAAAGGGAATGTTAGAGCATATGGAAAATCACAGTGTTATTAGGATCTTCTGTTCCAAGGAAAATCCCTCTTTTCTTCCACACCATATATCTGATAAATTGTTTGTTAAGGAAGTGGCAAGGAAATACTATTTTTTATTGCACTTTTTCCATGAAAAATGGAAAAATAAATTCATCCCCTTTCCTTGGAAAATTAGAGACTTCATATTTAGGAATATAAACAAAATTGATGAGTTTGTGAATCACTTCCATAATGTAAATATGAAATATGCTAAAATGATAAAGGGATTTGACCCTAATAAAATATTCGTGGGACATATGTTTTCAGTAGGGTTCAACAACTCATTCATTCATACTATTGTGAGTGAAGAATAAGACAACAACTTAGGTCATCCTGCACATAATGTTGGTAACTTTGAGACAATACTTAGTACGTTTAATGAGTTGTACATGCAAAAAGGAAAGGGTCCCAGTGAGAATAGCGCTCAGTCTCCAGTGGTTACTCCTAAAACTACCACATCTCGAAGCAATTCTCCAATAGCCCACCCAACTAGGAAAGTTACCAACAGTAGTTCAAGAGGTGGAGGACAAAATAATCCCCCCCAAAAAAATTGAGAGCTCACACAAGCTCCCTCTGAGGAAGAAGAGGAAGAATGTTGTGCAAGAAAAAGAAAACCTTGTAGAAAATGACATCAACAACTTCTCTCTTGAATACATGGAACTAGAGGTGGATATTGAGAAAATGTTTCCCATAATTGATTAGCCAGGAAACATGACCCATCAAAATTCATCATTAGAGACCAGTGAGAATGATAATTTCAGTGAAGAATAGTCATTCTCTTTCCAAAGCATTGTCTTCAACAAGAAATCTAAGAAATTGATTATTGAAAAATGTGATATGAATAATAAGAAAGGAAAATCTCGTTCATAGGTGTACCTAAAAGATATGCGGCCTTCCTAAATACACAAAATTAACAGAGCAACTGGGGATGATCTAGATGATTCAATTGGTGGTCTAGAAGCAGAAAACATGAAGTTGAAAGAAAGGATCAAGGAATTGGAAGACGCCTGAATGCCTCTTCCACTTATTGCCGGTCCTTTTTCAATAGTTAGACCCACCACACCCACTGTTAAATTGAAAGGATCTTCAATCCTACTTACATCAACCAAGAGCTATGTAGAAATAAATATTAAGAAAATAATGTCATTGATCACAGAGGCATGGGAAGTTTCTAAAAACATTGTTTATTTTGGCTCAAGGATGCATGTCTTCCATGAGTATTTTAAAGATGACCTAAAGAATGAAGATTTTTTATACCTTGATGTTGCAGTACCCTTTGGAATCAAAGTTTCTAACATGACAGAATTGAGAAGAAGGTAGTAGGAGCTTCCCTCCCCGAGTCGAATAAAAAAATTGAACGCTTGTTGGAAGGAAGAAATTAAGAATTTGACTAATTTTGTTCTAGTGTGCAGTGAAGCTATTCTGAAAAGAGAGGAACTATACAAGAGACTCACAGAGATAGACCTAGCAGGAAGCACCAATGAAGTGAAAGACCCTAAATTGATTCTCAACTCAATATTCCTAACAAACCAACAGTTTGACAAACAAGTTGAGATATTTAAAGGGCTATCAGTTGAAAAGTTGTATGGTATACTTGAATATGATTAAGGTGACATAGACAATTGGCTAGTGGACTAGTTTGTGAAGAATCAAGATATTGAAGAAGAATTACATGGTATCTCCCTCGATTTAAAAGACTTGGAGGGTGAGTTATTAAACACCAAATTCTGGCATGAGATAAACGTGGTACCAATGAAAAATTATATTGAAGAATGGTTCAATAAAGAAATTGACAAATTGACCAACGAGGGGAAAGAAATAGTTGAGACGATTCCTGTAATCATTAATGAAGACCATAAAAGGACAAAAGAAATAAAGTGAAGGCACGAGAGACCATCATAGTAAGTTTATGCTGATCACATATTTATTTCTTTATCAGTTCCTTTATCCAATTACTCCACTTCTTTCACTAGAAAGGTTTAATTGAAGTCTGATAACTTCTCTTTTTCTTATTTCCAAGTCTTGTTGTTCTACTTTCACCCACCATCCTCCTTCTATGATATTAATTCTTGTATATGTTTGATTTATGGTCAACGAGAGCTCCAATATCAGTCCTAAGGACAAACTCATTTTAAATTTCAAAGAATATGTAACAGACTATATATTTTTTAGAAATTTCAAGAGAGCTATTTCGGGATCAGTTTTGAATTTGCTTTGTAACTCTGATTTTTGAGTATAAAGTATTTTTTTTTTGTTTGTTAATTGGTCTGGACCTTCTTGGCATCGGGATTAACCTTTGGCTTGAGAAACCGCGACTCAGGGGCATCTAAGCCATCAAAATCACCCGGGGATCGCACCCGGCCTGAGCCACACCAATCCTTAACATGATTGGATTTTTTTGTCCCCGCAGGTTTCGAACCGGTGACTTTTCAACACGGAGTGGCTTAACAACACACTCTGTCACCGAATGTCCTACACCTCGGCGACGAGCATAAAGTATTTGATATTTATCTATCATTATATTTATTTCAGTTTCCCATGTTCACTATGTTAAAGTTATCTTATGCACGCAGGCCATCTTCTTTTTATTTTTATGTGATCATAAATCTTTAGTTTAACTATGATGGATGTGAGGAAATTTTGTCTATCCTTTTTTATATGAAGTGTGATGTTCCTGGTCATTTCTCAAGAACATTATTTAAAACAAACAATTTATTTATTTATTTATGGTTATTTTTATATTTCTTTGATTACCACGACGGACTTCTGCAAAGTCCCATATTCTAAAGATCTAGAATCCCAAGAAAATTTGAAAACAAAGAGGAGTACCACCTCTATAAAAATGCAGGGGGATTTACATCCTTGTGAGGTTGTCATTTCGGTGATAACAGATTCAAGAATCAACAATATCACAACAATTGGGTTGTTGACCAAGTCAGAGAGAAATATGGTGCATCTAGTCGTTACCCGCGTGAAGAAGAGGATGCACTAAATATAGGGATTGGTTGCAGCAACTTGATAATAATATTTTTGTGTACATAATTTTTAACTTCGTAATGCACATTTGAATTGTAAGCACATCTATATTATTTTATATTTTAATGGTCAGATTATTAGACACATATTGACACTGTGATTTGTTTATTTTTTTATAGGTGCATTTTCTCCCATCTATGTGGGCATATGGACATCATTTTCTCACAGAGGATGTCGATGATGGACACATGACACAAGACTATGGAGTGGAAGTTGAGTTCGACCAATCTATTCATGCTAGCCACCACGATCAAAACACCATACAGGGGTAGTTAGGTTATGTCGGAAAGATACAAGAGGTCATTCGAGTGGACTTCTCTTCTTTCCAATGTGTTATTTTTAGGTGCAAGTGGTGGGACACCTTTGATCCGAATAATGTAAAGGAATATCGTGATAGTGGGATGATATGTATTGACTCTAAAAATATGTGGGATGAAGATAAGGAGCCTTATGTTTTCCCAAAACGCTGCAACCAAGTGTTTTTTTTACCTAGATGTGTTGGATAGGGATTGGTGGTTTGTATTAAGACACAACCCTATATCAAAACATTTTTTCAGAACAACAGTGTTATCATGCCAAGCGAGGAAGATAATTAGGGTCATAAAAACAAAGAGGGATATGTACATGTTTTATTTCATCTTTGATACTATTGTTGTATCTTTTTGTTGTATTCTTTATTTCGCTAGTTATATTGTTTTTTATTCATCATTTGACAAAGGAAATATTAAGTTAATTATAACAAATCTTTGAACAATTTTAGTTAGTTAACAGTCAGTTTGATGTGTAATGTGTTTTTCTTTCAAATTATTTGTGATTGCATGGAACAAATGTTATTTGAAAATATTTATATGTCGTTGCATATATTTAAAAATGTTTCATCTTCTTAAGTATTTCCAATTGTGAAATCCTGGAAAATGTTAAATGTCCAGTTGAACTTTTAATGGGATGTGAAATTCTACTTTTTATGTTGATATAATTAGATGTAATGATATGGTTGATATGCATGTTTAATAGTACAACATTTTTGAGGATATGTTAACATGATGATTCAAAAACAGAGTTTATGATTTAAAAGTAAGATTAACAAAAAATGTGGTTTATAATTAAAAAAATTAAATTTATAACATGATTTTGTGATAATTTGGTTTTTAGCTAAAGTAGTGTTTGTTAGTTTACATATTTTTATCATTGCTTTTGAAAATATTTATAAAATTATAACCCCAATGTTGAGTAAAACCACAATTAATGAAGTAATATTTTAAAATTTGATAGCAATCAACTTACGAAATAATGGAAAAAATAACAATAGGAAGATTTGCATCCATAAAATTTTAAAGCCAATAGAATTCTTATCATTGGAGATCATAACTTTTTTATAATAACATTTTTTAGTGTAGAAGAGTCTATTCAAAAAGATTAATTAGTAAAACGAAAATTAATATTTATTCATATGTAATTTGTTTTTTGAATTTTTCTTTTAGCTAGAATGAATATGGATAATGAACTATCTATGAAATTATAGTTTCAATTTTATAATTATAGTTTCAACCATATTGAACTTTGTAATTTATAAAAATAAACATGATGATGATAACCATCTTATAACAATCATAAAGAACATCCAAAATACACATTTATATTCACTAACTAACATCATCTAATTGTATATACCTCTAGCATATATAAACGTCATTAATTAGTAGCACACATATCTAATAATTTAACAGGGCATCATCATTGTGATCACATATAACAAAAGAAAAGAATTTTCTAACATCATCATCACACACATCTAACAAGCATCATTTAACATACACATCTATCAAACAAATTTAACATTAAACATATCTAACATGACCTAAAAATGTACACATCAACATGAACATATAAATTAATTAATTATATCATCACGATCAAGAGGAAAACTGCACATCTAATGAACAATGTTATAACATACACATATATCAAGAACATTTAACATCCAAATCTAACATGACCTAACAATATACACATCAACATCAACATATAAATTAAGTACATCATCAACATGATCAATAGAAAAAAAAAAACACAATATACATATATATTGGAAAAGTCAAATAATTTCTATAACATATCTGGTCCAGCCGATGGCATGATCTACATATCTACACCAGTAGTGGAGGCATGGTCTATAGTGGAATATGATGGATGATGAATAGGTCATGCCTGCTCATCTAGACGAGGTGAAAGAGGAGGATGCAGAATAGGTCTAGCATGCTCATATAGGTGAGGTGAAATATGAGGATGAGGAATAGGTCATGCATGATCATCTAGGTGAGGTGAAAGAGGAGGATGCGGAGTAAGTCTGGTATGCTCATCTATGTGAGGTGAAAGAGGAGGATGAGGAAAATGTGTTTCCTCCTCATGATCTGGGTGAGGTGAAGGAGGTGGATAAGGATGATCACGACTACCCTCATCAATCGATGGGGTACTAGACAAACGTACCATATTGGAAGAAGAGTTGTGTCTATCATCAGGAGCCCTCCTCGCTGCTAGTAGCATGGAATCTTCGACGATATGACCCATAAGAGGAATAAAATCACATGACATCTCCCTCCAAATATCCAAGAGCATAGGATATGACCTAATGTCTAGCATCAGAGTAGGGACGACTCCCACCTCAGTCAAAAGTGTAGAGATTTGGTCGCCCAACTCCAACCTAAATCTGGTATCAGGCCTACGATGGATGTCGTCGGACATCTACACCCGAGGACCCTGACCCATAACGGCCTTAGGCATCGTCTCCTCATCATCATCTACTAGGGGAAGAGGCACGTCCCCAATGAAAGTGCCAATATCTGCAAAATATATATTACAAAACAATAATTTCACAGTTAATTCATTAAATAATTTAATAAAACAATTTAAAGAATGTGTTAGAATTAATTTTATTCTAATTAAGAAAATAAAATGAAACTATATTAATTTAAACAAAATACTAATATTACCTCTATCATTTGGTGGCTCATCTATTTTGAAGAGGATGTTTGGACATCCTCACCAATCCAAACCCGTGTAAGGACACGACACCATGAAGAAAATGTGATCCACCGCACTACCTAGTAGCCCTAGTGCATCTAGCGCAATCCTGGTTAGAAACTTCGACTAACCCCTCTTAGGCATCATCATTTCCCACATGCACATCCTCACATGATTCCTCGACCTAGAAGGATGAAGGATAAAATTCATCCTTGTCTCTATAAACCTCTCAAAAAATAAGAAAAATAACTCTGAGGAAAATGGTAAATTCGACCTCCCACGTATCATAGCCTGACATTTTTCAAGCGCTATACAAAACTACCACAAACAAAGGGCAGACCATATGATACACCGTGGTCATTTTACCAACGAATAAAAATAATACAAAAGAGGGAAGCTAATGTGTTTCCCATCACTGGTAAAATGGGATATGGTAGTCACTAAGAGTAAGAGGCACCTAACCCCATCTGCACTGAAAGAGGTGATTATCAGCTATCCACCAAACACCTAAAAATTAGCTGGGGATAGTACCTCAACCCCAATATATCATTGAGAGTACATGAGATGACTCTCAGTGAAAACACCTACTGGGACATATGGGAACTGGGGAAAATCCTCCCCTCTTCTGGATAGCCTAGTAATAAAGTAAATATCCTCCTCAGTGGGATGGTACCACTGATCCATACCCACACAGAAATCTTGTCGATGGACATCCCATCGATGTATCAGATGAACCAATAAACCAAAGTGCCCCTTAATCGATGTAGCCTTCTCATAGTACTTAAGGAGACCTACATCCCTCAAGGGAACATGATTCATTACAGTAATAGGGTGAGGGTACAAATCCCTCTCCCTCTCCCTTGCCTCCCATTCCCATACAAAATTGTACAGGTCCACCCTCTACTCATGCTACTTTTGTTTCTCTCTTTGCTCATGTCTCTGCATGATTAAGATATGAAATACATCAACCTCACTCATACATAAAACATTAAAAAGAAATCTATTGAATGGTAAATTTATCTATAAATATGGAAAAATAACTTCCTTCAAAAGTATAAGTTAATTTCATTAATGGTGCACCCAAAAAACAATAATGCACCATCGGTGGTGCACACATAGATATTGTGAGCACCGTGGTCAATGTGTCAGTGTAAAATAATACATCGAACAAAATATTTTCTACTGTGTTATGTGGTGCGTTGGAAAATGGTACCACCCCAGGGTGCTACACTACAACACATATGCCCCAGTGCATTACATTTATCATACACACTACTTAAACAAACAAACAAATTAAAATATTAATGCACGTAAAAAATTATTTAAAAATTAGCAAAATAACGATGTGTATATGTTCACTACATGCAGAAGTGCATGTCACTAACCTAGACACATCGTCACATAAATGTTTCCAAATTATTGAGTACAAAACTTTTTACGGTGCATTCCGGTCATTACTATTGCACTACCTATGGTGCCACCAAAAAATTTACTAGGTGCACCGCAACACAATATTAAATTTCTCGGCGGTGCATTTGGTAAACATGAATGCCCCGGTGCACATGTTTACCAATGCACTATGTAAAAATATATATGATAAGGGTGATGCACCATGTACTTTAACGTCTCAGTGTATTATCCATACTTTGATGCACCACCCCACCAGTTATATGATTTTCTTCAGTGCGTCGTTAAACAGACGCGTCGATGCATTTATGTTTACCAACACACTACCGAGAAAGGTAACAAGCTATGGGGTGCACCATGTAAATTTATAGGTCGCACCATAGGCGATGCAAGCCGAGAGCCTCAAACGCACCGTGCAATTTTTTTATTTTGTTTTTTTACACTTAAAATTTCACTCAATTTTAAATTTTAATGCAGTGAAAACTTAAGTTATGAAGAAACAAGGACATTACTTAGAAATTTTATCGTCGGGGAGGCATGGTTGCGACGTACTAAAAAAAACTAAATTTTCCCACTGTTTGGAAAAAATTGAAATTCACGCACCGAGCAACAAAATAAAGGAATGCAACTAAGGAAAGCATGGATGGAAGGATGCTTCAAATAGGCAAAGGTTGCACCGATGCTTTTGATCTCTACAACACTAAAAATGGTAAAAATGGTTTTTACCGTTGGTAATTGTTTTAAATAAAACCATGTTCTGGTGCACCTGATGCACAACCACATTCGAGCCATACATGTTTAATGAGCGTAATGGTTATATATGTTTTTTAAATATCCCTAGCATGGTGTGTGTGTTTTTGGGAACACGTGTGCATTGGTGCGTATACTACTACATAGCGCATCGTCGTACATTTTTTGAAAAACTACAATAGTGTGATTTTTTTTGTTTAAGCATGACACGGTGTGGTATAATAATTGACACCCCAATGTGATTGGTTTTACATAGTGCACCGCCTAAATTTGGAAATTAACCCTAACATGGTGCTCCATATTGGAGCACTGGTGCGCATGATACAATGCAGAGCACTGGAATATATTTTTTGACACAATCCTACATTGGTGCATGCATGTTTTTTATTTAACTATATATGGTGCACTCTACTAATAGAACACTGATTCTTCTAGTGTTATGTTGCACACTGTAGCTTTTTAAAAGAACACTATTATGGTGCGTCATTATTTCCGTAGCGCACCAGATAATATTTTTCTTTATTTGAAATAACCATGCTACGGTGCATTATTTTTTAAGGCATTGATGCACCTATTGTAGAAAATGCATCGTTGTGTTATGTACTTATAAAAGCACCTGTGTAAAAACATCCACTAAAACCTTCTCCCACTCACCTCCACTAGTATCATCTGCTATAAATGGATTTTTGGGATATTTTTATAGGGGCATCTGCAAAAACCTCCACTAGAGGGTCTTTTCCTTGTAGTGAAAGTTGAAGAATTCTACAAGAAGCTTCTATATAGTTGCACATGAAGTTAGTGAGTTATTGGTTGAGGTTAAAGTGGTTGTAACAAGAAATTAATAAGGGTAAAGTGGTTACAACAAGTAAGTATGACTTGGCCATAAAATAAGGGAGAAAGGTCAACAACAAGTTGCAAGTCATTAATCAAGGGTAAAGTGGTTGTAACAAGTAATTAATCAAAGGTAAAGTGGTTACAACAAGAAGTTGTGGGTTATCCCTAAAATAAGGAAATTGGGTAAAATAGTTACAAGTTAGCCCCTAAATGAAGTCACTAGGAAAATATAAATAAGACATTAAGAGACTCTCATTTGTTACACACACATACATAATTTGTATTGAATATCTATATGTGTGAAGTGATCTAGTACAAATCTGAAGTGATAGGTGTGAGGCAACGAAGGTCTGAAGGAGCGAAAGTTTAAAAGTTATAGAGAATGTGACTGTTCTAGGTTTTTTGAGGTTGTACGTGGGCTACAGAAGGACATGTCGCATGCATCCATGGGCTATAGAAGTACAGGTCACATACATCCATGGGTCGCAGGCATAGAGAAGAGCACACATCCACGAGATTTAGAGTGGCAGGGTCGCGTACAAGCCATCCGCGAGTTGAAGAAGGGAAAGTCATGGACATACGGGGTTTAGATAAGAAGAGAGTGTGGAAATCCATGAGAAGTAGAAGAGGAAAGCACAGATCTATGAAGAGATCAGTGAAATGGTTTAAAGAGATGTTCATCCCAAGTTGGTAATGGCCAGGAAGGTATGTTTGTTTGAGATCTGATACAATAGGGTTTATACAGAGTTAAAAGGTATGTTATATGATTGGTTGAGGGTGCATATTTGTGAAGTTGTGGAGCATGCTTGAGGTATGTCTTAGTGAGTCTTGGTATATTCCCTATTGGATGTATGGCACTTGTTGTAGAGTATGATTTGAGGCAGATTTGTTGAGGCACATTGTTGGTGCATATCTAGGCTATATTGGTATATCTTGTGGTGCATTGTTAAAAGGTATTTGTTGGTAATATTGGTACATGTTGGTATATTATTAGTACATATTTGGTACATGACTAGAGGGATGTTTTGGTGATGTTGGGCATATGGTTTGAGATATGCTCTTGGTGATATTGGTATGTGAACTTGGTGATTAGATATGATTTTTTGAAGCATATGTTGATGATGGTTGTGAGTTGTTTTAGTTGATATACATTTTGGTGATATTGTGCATATGGTTGATAGTTATGTTTGATTATTGATCTATGTGATTATATCTAGTTTGGTTGATGAGATTGATGTGACAAGTTGTTGTGACAAATTGATGTGATAGGTTAATGTGACAGGGTGTTGTGATAGATTGATGTGACAGGTTGACAGTAACAGTGGCATATCATTAACAGGTTATTTGATTCAGTAGTAGTGACAAATTTTCTATATTTATATTTCAGGGTGACAGGACGAGGCAAGGATAGGTGGTTGTAGCCACCTTCTGGTTGGAGTCGGAGAATCAAGGAGTTGGAGCTTCCTTCAGGTTGGAGCCTGAGAATTAGAGGTTGTAGCCTCCTTCTAGTTGGAGCCAGAGAATTCAGGGAGTTGTACATTCCTTCAGTTTGGAGCCTAAGAATAAGGGGTTGGATCCTCCTCCCAGTTGTAGATGTAAAATAAATAAGTTGGTGCTTCCTATGAATTTATTTCTTCTTACATTAGGAACCAAATATCAATATAGCATAGAAAAACCTCATAAAAAGTACTCAACGCCTTGAAAAAGAGATAATTTTAGATAATAAGCCTCTTTGAGGGGGCAACCTCCTTTTACCCCACTTAAATGTTCAAGTACAAGATGATTCAAAATGAAAATGTCTCCTTGGTATATATAGGAGAC
>SNQJ01S0024126.1:78338-103062 GCA_010110895.2 Picea sitchensis | reverse complement strand
AATCATTTATGTCCCTACGCATTTCTTCACCTTCATCAAGAGTCCAAGTAGGATTGTTTGGAGGCTTATTTGGTGTAGAAGTTCCCTTTTTTGGTGGCATGTTGGCCAAGTATCACTTTAAACCTTGATTTTGAGGTGGTTCTACTAGACAATCTTCCTTTTATTGTATATAAAAAATTTCAGCACTTCTGAGTATGAAATTTTCTTTTTTGTAGGTCTCTGATATTTCTTCTCTACAATGCCATAGGTCTGATCAAAATTGGTTGTGCCAAGTGGAATTTACGGTAACTTCCCCACAACTTGCTGATTTTTGTCCTTTTCAGAAGATCTCACTTGTATAGCGTGCCCCGCACAAAATAATTGATATAAAATTCTGAAACTCATACCCAAAATACTATAGACTGTCCATTATCCAATGCAACCAATATCACTCAATTTGGATACTCTAGGAAGAATTTATGATTGTTTTACCTGGAACACCTTCTTGAGACTAGTCAATAGGACTAGTCGGATACCCTATCTTCCACAGGGTGTATCTACAAATTAAAGATGACCCAAAAGACAAAAGTTTTACCATAGATACCTTACTAATTCCTCTGAATATTTGGATTTCAGGGTCTGAAACATTACATAAACTTTTTTATAGAGAAAATTCCACAATGTCTCAGTTTAGGATGACTCCAACACCCTATCTTTCACAGGCTGTATCTCCAAAAGTATGAGGCCTAAGGAGTTGAAATTTTAAACCAACATACCTTGATCCGTCTAATAAATATACCCCAAGCCGTTTCTTCGGAAACGTTGCAGAAAAAAATTTATAGAGAAAATTCCAAGGTGTCTCAGATGTAGCAGCTTAACCCCAAGACCTTGAGCTCTAATACCATATGTTAGGAACCAAATTTCAATATAGCATAGAAAAACCTTAGAATAAGTAATCAACACCTTGAAAAAGAGAGAAATTCAGATAATAATCCTCTTTGAGGGGGAAACCTCCTTATGCCCACATAAATGTTCAATTACAATATGATTCAAAATGAATATGTCTCCTTGGTATATATAAGAGACTATGAGGTATAATTACAACTAATGGAATAAAGACGACATGAATAAAATAACATTACTAATGTAATATGCCCCAATTAAGGGGTAATGAGCCACTATTTAGGGTTTAACAAAATTTCCAGGTGGGAAATGAGATGAGCTCAGTTGATGTCATAGACTTTCAACAGAGCAAAGGAGAAATCCCAAATTTCCAGGTGGGAAAAGGAGAAGGAATGAACTCAGCTAGGAGTTCATATCAATGAGGAGAACTGATAGTGGAGGATCAAAAATGTGTCCTGATAATTGGGGGAATTGAGATATTCCTTCCAAACAACCAATTAAAATCCAGTGCAACAGCAGAAAGACAACCAGACATGATTGTCCTAGAAAAGGAGAAGGAGCAGATGTTAAAGTCTTCCCCAGCATAAGAAGAAGAGAATGCAGTTAATATGCTCACTCCATGGGATAACGAGTTGGAGATGTTGGAGGATTGGTTGAACATTCCAGAACCAAAATATGGCTGCCATGAGACAGTCATACTTGATGGAGAAGAATACCATCCTGATGAGCAACTGGAGGAAGATGGAGCTGAACCAACACAAGAGGAGTTGGAAGAGGATAATATCTCAGAGGAGATAGCTGAGAAACAACTCAGTGGTGAGATTGCAGAACTGGAATTTGCAACAGGGTGGAAATCTAAGGCCACATGAGATGGAGAAAATAGCAGGGGGGATTAGGTTGATCTACCCATTAACAAGGAGGAGATGCAGCAGAGCAGTCTATATGAAAGAAGAAACCAGCCAGTAGAGTAGTTAGAAGAGGTGTTTGAGGAGATAAGGAGGCTGATATTGAGGTTAGCATAGGAGACTGACAATAAGGATAAGTTGAGCATAAGAAGAGGTGTAACTACAAGAGTAGCAGAGAAGCAACAACAACATAGTAGAGGAGCAGGTGGACATCTCCACATAGAAGTTTGGGATCCTGGTGGATTTCAACATTGGAGAAGATGAGATCATAAGAAGGAGTTCATGATTTTCCCACCAGTGGATTATGATGCAAGAGAATCACTCTACCTCAACAGCACACCATCTATTTAGCACATCCATGCACATTCAAGGAGGGGAGAGGTGCCAACCCTCTCTTTTTTCCCTCATTTTTTTAAAATTTCAAATGTAAAATTAAATGAAATTAAATGTTGAAAGGCTAGAAGAGTCAAGTTGATGCCTTTTTATAGGCTATAGATAAGGTCACCTTTAATAGTTGACGGGATGATGGGATCTAGATCCGATTCGGACTAGATGGCCATTGAATGTAATTCAATGTAATTAATGAGAGTTAGGTGAGTTGGAGGGAGAGATCTAGGAGCCCCTCTTTTGTAAAAATCTATTGTATCAAAATTCATTAGATTTAGAATGAAGTGTGGATGAGCAGGTAGAGACATAAAGAGAGGAGAGAAGAGTCGAGAATTAGTTGCAGTCTGATCTTTTGTGCACATTTATTGTAATTGACATTCATCTTAATACAAAGAAGAGAAGTTTTTCCTGCACAATGTTCTATGTGTATTTCCTTATGTGTTTAAGAATGCCATTTGTGTTTATATGAATATATGTTGTAGATGTATGAATAGGTTCCATTTGTAGAATTAAGATAGATTTCACTATCTGTTTGAGAGTTGTTGAGTTGTTCTGGGTTCTTTAGGTTGTGCAAGGAGTGCACAAGAGAGTACTGGAAACTCTATGAGCCAACACAAGGAGTGTGTACGTGAATTTTGTTTCGATTTTAGGAGAGATCCTGCCAAGAGGGCACACCAGAAAATTTACAGACTCAAGAGGATCCTAAAGGTTACTAAACACCTTGGAGGAGAGATTGTACAGAGGAGACATAGAAAGACAGAGTTGTTGAACACTCTGAAGGAGATCTGCCAGGTGGGCATTGAGCAGGTGCAAGTGTGTACAGGTGAACTCTATTTTGAGTTCTGAGAAGAGAAGTTTCAAGGAGAAGACACTCACATAGTTTTTGAATACTCTGTAAGCTCAGCAAGGAGTGCTTCGAGCAAGTGCAAGGAGTGCACATGACCAATACATTCTGAGGTGTTGGAGGAATTGAAGAAAATAGAGTTGATGAACACTTTGTAGGAGAGCTCTGCATGTGTGCATTGATCAGATACAGAAAATGCATCATTGAACCTGAGAGAGACCAAGATTCAAGAGAATACGTTGGCAAGGAGTGCACCAGGCCAACACTTAGAAAAAGTTTTGAAATTTTGAAGCCATCTGAAGGCTCAGTTGAGCATAGGGAGTGCGCAAAGGTGTGAAATTACTCCAACTTCAGAAGCTCAGAAGAGTACAGAATGTGTCAGGAGGGCACTGGGAATATTATAAGGATGCAGAACAGATGATTCCCTAAGAAATTCAAGCAAGAAAAAGATTAGGAGGAATAGTTCCATTGCGCACAGAGTCTCTGCAAAGAGTGGAGAAGGCCGAGAACATTTCAAGTAGTGGATTTTGAGTCAAGCGCAAGGAGTGCAGAGAAGAGGACTTGTTCCAAGTCCCAAATCATATAAGGATGAGAACTAAGTGCCAAGAGGGCACCATAATTTTTCTGGCAAGGCAGAAAGCCTGAACCTCTTTAGGTTTGAGTGAGTTTAAGATAAGGAGAAATAACACTTTCAACAGCACAGGAAGAAGACAAGTCATTTGGACTTATAGAGAGAAGTTCAGAGGGTCGAGCCCCTTTGAGTTTTAAAGAATTCAAGCTTAGGAGGGATAGTGTTTCCCAGAAGTTCAAGTCAAGAACCAGCAATCGGGTTCGCAGGAAGAATATCGAAGGCTGCAACCTTTGATACTTGAGTTATTTTCCCAATTTTGGGAGAAATCCAAAGCTCATGAGGAGGAGCAATAGTGGCCGATAGATCAGCTACAGGAGGAGAGATATAGACCATCAGATCATATTCCATACATTGACAGGAGAATGGGGAAGTGAAGTGTCGAAGTCTCGAAGCCAAGCAAGGTCATCCATCTTCAGGACAAACAGGTGGAAAAATATCATAAGGTTTGGGAGAGAAAGCTCCGGGAAAATCTGTGTGGAGAAGAAGCAAAAGCTTCATGAAGTCACGAAGAGAGAAAGGAATCTGGAAGAGACACATGGAAGAGATCCACCGAATTGAAGCCAAAACTCTTGAATCCTGAAGCCTTAAGGGTCATTGATCCAAGGAATTAATGGGGATCATTGATCCTCATGCCCATTTTTGTTTTTCAGTTTGGAGTTCGGGGGAAAGGGAGTTTGTTGTTGTGAAAAAGGCCGAAGCCCGAAGTCCAAAGTGCCTTTCAGGGTTTAGCCCTGGGTTACAGCCTGAGGTCACATGGGGAAAGGGGGCTAGCATAGAGAGCTAGAACCTATTGTAAATTTCTTCAAAGGGGCAAGAAAGAGCCCACGAGTTTGATAGAACCTACACTTTGTAGAAAGGGGGACCTGTGAAAACTGAATTGGATTCTAGTAGGGACCCGAAGAGTCAATCTGACTCAAGTGATTGAAGTATCCAAGAATGGGATGTCACGTAGAACCCAGAAGAGGGAAGGGGGAAGTATTGCACCAAAACCCCAAGGAGAGATACCCTTTTCCATTGATGTCAAAGGGGGAGAGTGACAAACATTGATGAGGAGCGATGATCACAGGAGGAGAATGAGTACTGGAGTATGAGTATCACCATCAATATTGGTGTTTCCATAAATTTTGGTTTTTCCCTCAATGCCAAAGGGGGAGATTGTTGGACAGTTGGTTGCCATTGATGTCAACTCTTAGAGAAGTTTGGAAGCCCCATAGATGTGGTCAATATTATTGTTTGATTTAGTTGATGAGTTATTTTTCACTATATTTTTGTTGAGTTAGTTGGTGAGTTAGTTGTCACAATATTATTGTTTGAGTTAGTTGATGATTTAGTATTCACAATATTGTTGTTGAGTTAGTTGTCATTGATTTCAACAAGAGTAGTCGATGTCAAAGGTTGAATAAGTCTACAAGAAGCTTCTAGATGACTGCACAAGAAGTTAGTGAGTTATTGGTTAAGGTTGAAGTGGTTGTAATATGAAATTAATAAGGGTAAAGTGGTTACAACAAGTAAGTATGACTTGGCCATAAAATAAGGGATAAAGGTCAACAACAAGTTGCAAGTTAGCCCCTAAAATGTAAAGTGGTAAAGTGGTTGTAACAAGTAATTAATCAAACATAAAGTGGTTACAACAAGAATTTGTGGGTTAGCCCTAAAATAAGGAAAATGGGTAAAAAAATTACAAGTTAGTCCCTAAATCAAGTCACTTGGAAAATATAAATAAGACATCAAGAGACTCGTATTTGTGGGTCGCACACATAGAGGAGTGTAGACTTCTATGAGATTCAAAGCGACAGGGTCACGTACAGGCCATCTGGGAGTTGAAGAAGGGACAGAGAGGAAGAGAGCATGAACATCTGTGAGCTGTAGAAGATGAAAGCATGGATCTGTGAAGAGATCATTGAAAGGATTTAAAGAGATGTTCATCCCAGGTTGGTAATCGCCAGAAAGGTATGTTTTTATGAGATCTGATACAACAAGGCTTCTACATAGTTAAAAGGTATGTTATATGATTGGTTGAGAGTATATCTTTATGAATTTGTGGATAATTCTCGAGGCATGTCTTAGTGAGTTATGGTATATTCCCTCTTGGATGTATAGAACTTGTTTTAGAGTATGATTTGAGGTAGATCTATTGAGGCACATTGTTGGTGCATATCTAGGTTATATTGGTATATCTTGTGGTGCATTGCTAAAAGGTATTTGTTGGTAATCTTGGTACATGTTAGTATATTATTAGTACATGTTTGGTACATGACTAGAGGGATTTTTTTGTGATTTTGGGAATATGGTTTGGTATATGCTCTTGGTGGTATTGGTATGTGATATTGGTGATTAGATCTTATTCTTTTTATGCATATCTTGATGATGGTTATGAGTTGTTGTGAGTTGTTTTAGTTGATTTACATTTTGGTGATATGGTGCATATGGTTGAGAGTTGTGTTTGGTAATTGATCTATGTGATTAGATCTGGTTTAGTTGATGATATTGACCTGATAGGTTGTTATGATAGATTGATGTGACAAGGTGTTGTGACAGATTGATGTAACAGGTTGATGTGATAGGTTGATAGTAACAGTGACAAATCAGTAATGAGTTGTTTGATTCGGTGGTAGTGACAGTTTGTCTATATTTATATTTTAGGGACCTAGGATAGGGAAAGGATAAGTGGTTGTAGCCACCTTCCTGTTGGAGACAAAGAATCATTAAGTTAGATATTCCTTTAGGTTGGATCCTGAGAATCAGGGGGTTTTATCCTCCTTCTGGTTGGAGCTAGAGAATTTACGGAGTTGTAGATTCCTTCAGGTCAGATCCTTATAATAGGGGGTTGGATCCTCCTTCCAATTATAGTAGGAAAATAAGGAAGTTGGTGATTCCTATGAATGTATTTATTCTGAGATAAAAGAAGAACATTCTTTGGTTTTCTCCCATTTGGGTTTCCACATAAATTTTGGTCTATTGTGTATTTATGGATGTTTCTCTATGGTTTTTTATTATGCATTGATGGATGATATTGTGTATGATGCAATAATGTATTGAATGGATAAATGATAAACCATTGAATATTGATGATAAAGTTAAGAATCCATATTGTGATTAAAAGTGTTAACAAGTGCTCATATTGATTTATCCCCCCACCCCCTCCCTCTCAGTATTCCAACAATTTATATATAATTATGTATAGCATTAACATTTGAAATTTCCATCCACATGTATTGATTGAAAGGGTTTTTCTTATGAAGCCTATTGTGAGGAAAAATATTTTATTTTTATGTAAAAATCTATGCATCTGATCCCTCTATGGTAGGATCTCTTATTCCATACCAACCACAATATAAATCCTTCTATGTTAGGTACCTTATATTATTCATATCCCCAAGTTTCAACAAGTAGCATAATATCAATTTCACTTAGAATCCAAATTAACATAGACCCTTTTCTCCATCGAAAGCCATGGTAGTTCCAAGAGAATATTCAGAGTGTCCCAAATTCCTATTTATTATTATATTTTTTCTCTCTATCCCTAATAATAACTTTTCTATTCCTCATTATTGTTCATTTTCGTTCCTTCCTTGTCTCTTTTATCTTTTGAACTTCCTTCCTTATTTTAGCTCAGTCTTCTAGATTAAGGTATTGATTTATAATATTCCCAACCCTTTTAAACTCATATTTTTACTGAGCATGTCATATTTATGGTCATAAGATATTACCTTAACAAAAAACATATCTTAATGTTCAATTATTTTTCCCAGCCTCTTTTATTCTATGATACAAGTTGTTTCAATTTGTATTTATTTTGTAGTTCTTGCTTGACTATTTCCAACATGTCCTCATCTTTATTCTAATTTAAACAAAACATTATGAGGTTCAAGGCACCTTTGTTACACTCATGGCCTAACTCTATGAGCTTTCTCATTTCCTATTTAATGGTTTAATTTCCAATTTACCTTCCAAACTATTTAGGTCCAAATTGTTGTTGAGTTTTTCTTATATATCTTTAATCTTGTTCCTTAGATTAATATTTTATATATTAACCACCTCTCCTTATTGGGTTGATTGTTTCTTTTCTTGGCCTTGATTTTATATTTCTTGTAATCTAATATTCATTTTCTACAACTAAGTCTCGAACCCTAATATTATTATTGTCTATATATTTCTTAATCTTGTCTTCCAAGGATCTAAACTTATTATCAAACATTACCTCTAACTCTATTTGAAGTTTGTCTTCTCTCTCTTCTCTACATTTATCTAATGATTCTACATATTCATAAAGAGTATCTAAGGTTACTTTTCCAAGCCTCCCCTTGATAGGTTTTGGTAAATGTGGTGAATTTTTCATATTGGAAGACATGAATAGAGAGGAAATAAAATTATAAGAAAGAGTGATAGAAAGAACATGTGCACCTGATTAGGTCAAGCTAATAGATTAGGGCTGTATAGATGTGCCTCAATGAATATGTCATGTGAAAATGTATATAGTATTTTTGAGATTATGTGTATATATTAAATATCTTTCTGAATATTGTGGATATAAATATACACTATGGATATTCTGAAGACTAAAAATACTCCCACCACATAAATACTAACACATAAATATAAATATAATTATTTAAAACTTTGTTGTTAGGATATTCAGACACTTAGGAGTTAGTTAAGATCAAATTGGTCTAATGTGTCTTTAGGTAAAAGTGTGTTTCTTATTGTGTTTCTGTAATATGCATTAAAATGCAATTTTAGTTAGGAAATTTGGCAGTCACTATATGTTAGCGTGTTAGGGCCCTAACCCGCACATAGGTAGAACAATATATTCGGATGTAATAAAGGTCAATATTAATAAGGCCTTTCAATAAAATAGAATAAGGTGGATGTAAGAAGACCTAATAGAAGCTTCCGCTTATAAAAGGATCTTCCTCTAGATTCTTATTTTTAGTATAAATAGGAGTCGAGGGTATGAGAACCCTAGCTTGGATATTATTGTAATAGATCTCTGCTCAACTGGAGGTTTCCCCCTCGAAGAGGCCCATGAACATTTCTTTCAGATTCAAAGTGTTATTTCTGTTATTATTCTCATATCATTTCAGTGCTATTGTGGTGAATGTTTTGGTTATATTGTTTTTATTCTTCCATTTCTAGCATTTTATTTTTGTTCTGCATAAATTTTATATCTGGCATATTACAAGTGGTATCAGAGCACTTTCCTCGGTAGAAAGTGTGAGTTAAATTTTTTTCAGGGTAGAGATGTATTCCGACGTCTTTAAGCCACAGATATTTGTTGTTACACGCATAAACCCACAGTTGAG
This sequence comes from Picea sitchensis, assembly GCA_010110895.2. NCBI lineage: Eukaryota > Viridiplantae > Streptophyta > Pinopsida > Pinales > Pinaceae > Picea > Picea sitchensis. The sequence continues at coordinate 94,110 of SNQJ01S0024126.1, read as the reverse complement.
GGATTCATACACGCAGGAAATACAAGTTGTACTTAAGCGCACATCTATTGGCCACCCTTGTAACCCCTGTTGGTACCCCTTCAAGTGGTAGCACATCAGAAAACACCTGTGTATGGATCATCCTATATTACCTAAATCCCTCTTTAGATAAACTAATTGGCCACCTGACTGCTATAGTGTCACCAAGAACAACACTCAGGAAGAAACTCTCTAGTACCTGGGTAGTTGGGTAGTATGACTAAGGGTACGGTCTATCCTCCTTAGTTAGTGCCCTAAGATATTGGGCCGAGTACTATTGCTGGACCCCGCACGTATATCAGAGAGCTATGGCACATGGCAAACAATTGTGTGTAGAACCCTTGAATACCTAACCCTTGGGGACAGAAACATAAAAGAATTAAAATAGACAAGATCTATTGTCGCGCAACTGTGCTCGGGTTTCCAAGTAAATACACATTTCTTTCTGGTAAAGCATTTGGGAATTTCCTCTCTGCAGTATTCTTCAGGCCGGAGTATAACTCCGCAAGTGTAAAAAAAAAAAAATGAGTCTGGAAATTTTTTCACCATTATTTGAGACCTATTCCATTGGATTCATCCCTTCGCCCTTATCACATTCATCCATATCATTTTTTGGAAAACATTTTGACCCCGCCCACCCTTTTTCAGTTCCCCCATCCTCATGGCCCATACTCATAGCCAAGACTTGGAAGATCGCTTCAAAACCTTGCAATCTGGTCTCTTTGAGACCCAACAAGAAGTGAAACAACTCAGTGCCAATGTTGTTTCCATAAATACAACCATGCAGTCCTCAATGGAGGAAATCAAACAAGACCTCACCACCCAGCTTGAATCATTCTTTTCGACACTCTGCACCAAACTACACATCCCTACAGATAACCCTTCCTCTTTCTCACCTCCACAGACTAAAGGTGACAATTCCTCTCATTCCCATAACTTTCAAAACCATCACTTTCAATGTGACCTATGCCTTCCATGAGTATATGTGACCAAATTTGATGGCTTGGACCCCATTGATTGGGAAACCCAAATGGAACATTATTTCTCTTTATACGACATTAGAGATGACTTGGACAAACTCCGGTATGGTCTTCTCCATCTAGATCAAGAACGTTGGCAATGGTGGCAATGGAGAAAAACTTCTCGTCAAGGGTATATTTCTTGGACACACTTTGTGGCGGAGCTTTATGAATGCTTTGACACTAACACCAACCATTTGGGTTGTTTGAAAAAGTTGAAACAATTAGGAACAGTGGAAGACTTTATAGTTTCTTTTGAGCACCTAGATTTTAGAAAAGAGGGCATGTCTGATGCCTTTTTCCAAGAGTGTTTTATTAGCATCTTCAAGGATGATATCTGGGCCCATGTCCTCATGGATCAGTCTCAGAGTTGGGTGGAGGCTACTAAAGGAGATAAATAAGCACAACAAGTTGTATCTTATCAAAAATGAAAACCCTCTTTTATCCCTCGTCCTAAACCAGTAAATCCCACTACTCCCTCTGCTCTACTTAAGATCCGAAAATTGATGAGGGCTAAAATGGTTGAATGCCAACTCAAAGGCCTTTGTTATAACTATGATGAAAAATATTTCCCAGGCCACAAGTGTAAGGAACAAAATATTTTTATGGCCATCTTCGATGATATTTAAAAAGAGGATGTAGAAACTCCCCTTGTGTCTGAGTCACCTTAATCCACTGACATAACCCCTCCCTCAAACCCTCCCGAAGTAGAACCGGTCATTTCCCTCAATTCTCTCATTGGCTTCTCCTCTCCCCAAACCCTTAAGCTAATCGGTTACATCAAGCATCGGAAGGTCATCATTCTGGTTGACAGTGGCAACACCCATAATTTTATTCATCGTCGCATTGCCAAAGAAACTCATTGCTACATCCATGTCATCAATAATTACCAAATCATGATTTCCAATGGTGATTACATGAAATGTGGAGGGCATTGTGAAAATGTGCATCTCCAAATTGGTGACTACCACCTGAAATCCCATATGTTTTCTATCAACATGGGAGGTTGTGACATTATGTTGGGTGTGGACTGGATAAGGACTTTGGGTCCCATTCTCATGGATTTTAAAGACTTAACCATGCAATTTGACCAGGAGGGCCACCAATATAAGTTCCAAGGCATCACCGCCAGTTCACCTAATATCATTAGTTCCCATCGCATGGAAAAGCTGCTCAAAAAAGGTCATTCTGGTGTTATCTGAACTCCATGCCATACAAGCAAGAGAGACACCCTCGGTCTCGCAATACCTCCAAGCCATCCTTTCTAGACATCAATTGATATTTTCCACTCCCCAAGGACTCCCTCCTTCTTGTGGTATTTATGATCATTCCATTCCCCTTGTACCTGGAATCCTTCCTCCCAATATCCATTCGTATCATCACCCCTTTTCCCAAAAAAATGAAATTGAGAAAATGGTCCAGGAACTCCTTAATGCATGTGTTATCCACCCTAGTACGAACCCCTACTCTTCCCCTGTGGTCATGGTCCTGAAGAAAGAAGGTTATTGGCGAATGTGTCTTGACTTTCGTGCCCTCAACAAACTTACCATCAAAGACAACTTCTCCATTCATGTCATTGATGACCTCCTAGATGAATTGAGTGGCGCCCAATTCTTCACTAAACTGGATCTTCATTCGGGCTACCACCAAATACATATGAAAGAAGCAGACATTCCCAAGACTGCCTTTATAACTCATGAGGGCCACTATGATTTTTTGGTCATGCCCTTTGGCTTGTGTAATTCCCCCTCCACCTTCCAAAGCCTCATGAATCATGTCTTCCATCCTTTTCTCCACCATTTTGTATTACTTTTCTTTGATGATATCCTCATCTATAGCAAAACCTAGACATACTCTATTTCTCATGTGGATCGAGTTCTCCATCTACTCTCTCAGGACCAACTTTTCCTGAAATAGTCTAAATGTGCTTTTGGCGCCTTAGAAGTAGAATACTTGGGTCATCTAGTTGGCAAGGATGGCGTTAGGGTGGATCCTAAAAAGATTGAAGCTATGCAAGATTTGCCTCACCCAAAGACTCTTAAGAGCTTGGGTGGATTTCGGGGCTTAACAGGGTATTATCACAAGTTTGTTAAGAATTATGGGAAGATTGCATCACCTCTCATCGCTCTCCTCAAAAAGAACTCTTTCACTTGGACTCCAGCCACTGAACAAGATTTTCAAACCTTCAAGATGGCCATGTGCACCACTCCAGTCCTCACCCTTCCCAATTTCACAAAGACCTTTGTGTTGGAATGTGACGCCTCAGGGAAAGGATTTGGTGTTGTCCTTATGCAAGAGGGTCAACCTTTGGCCTTTACCAGTAAGAAACTATCTTAACGAAATCTAAGCAAATCCATCTATGAAAAGGAAATGTTGGCTATTCTGCATGTCGTTGATTTGTGGCACCCTTATCTATTGGGGAAACGTTTCCAAAATAAGATAGACCATCAAAGCCTCAAGTATTTTCTGGAACAATGCATTTCCTCCCTAGAACAACAAAAATGGGTGACTAAGCTCTTTGGATATGATTATGAGATCATTTAAAATAAAGGAAAAGACAATGTGGTTGTGGATGCACTTTCCCGAAAATATGAAGATGAAGGATCCCTTTTTTCTATTTCATTCATTGTACTAGATTGGCTCCAAGCCATTCTCCAGAAATGGCTATAAGATCCCAAAAGTTCACAGCCAATCCAACAATTTCAGTCCAATTCTCCAGCTTCCCCAGGGTACTCTTGGCTCCATGATGAACTTCGATACAAAGGCCATTTTTATTTAAGTAAAAAATCAAAGCTTAAATCCATGGTACTTTCTGAGCTTCATGCTACACCCATAGCAGGACACTCCAGGTTCACCAAAACCTATGATAGGGTCAAACGTTCCTTTTTCTAGGATGGTATGAAATAACACATTCATAATTTTGTCACTGAATGTGATGTGTGTCAATGAAACAAGCGAGAAACAATCAAATCTCTAAGCACACTACAACCGCTCTCGATTCCACCTGCTATTTGGAAGGATATCACTATGGATTTTATTACCGGCTTACCCAAATTGGGAAATAAATCAATCATGGTGGTGTTTGTTGATCACCTTTCCAAGTATGCTCATTTCTGTGCCCTTCAACACCCGTTTACAACATCCATAGTGGCTCAAATTTTCATGGATCCGGTCTTCAAGCTTCATGGCATGCTGCACTCTATTGTTTCTGATCACGACCCAACTTTCACAAGCAATTTTTGGCAAGAACTGTTCAAGATACAAGGCACCGAATTGCATTTGAGCACAACTTATCATCCCCCGACTGATGGCCAAAAAAAATTTGTCAACAAGTGTTTGGAAACATATTTGAGGTGTTTTGCCTCAGATAAGAAAAATCAATGGGCTCAATGGTTACCCCTAGCTGAATGGTGGTACAATAATTCATACCATACAGCTACACATATGACTCCTTTTGAAGTGGTATATGGACAGAAGCCACCTTCAATTCTTTCATACTTACCAGATGCCTCAAAGTTCTAGGCAGTTGACCTAACACTTACATCTCAAGAGGCTATTCTTCGTACCCTCAAAGAGAATTTGGTCATGGCACAAAATCGCATGAAGCAACAAGAAGATCAAGGTCACTCTAAATGTCAATTTGCAGAAGGAGATCAAGTGTTTCTTTGACTACAACCTTACAAGTAAACTTCCCTAAAGGTTGAGCATTGTCAGAAGCTAGCACCCAAATTTTATGGTCCTTATACCATTCTCAAGCATGTGGGACAAGTAGCCTATTAGTTAGCTTTTCCCAGCCATTCGAAGATACATCTTTTTTTTCATGTTTCATGCTTAAAGAAGTGATTGGAGCTAAGTGCCAAATTCAAACCAACCTTCTAAAGTTCCCTGAAGAAGGATCCATTTGGCTATAGCCAGAAGCAGTTTTGGACCAGCATGAGCATCGCCTACGTCAGAGAACCATCAAGGAAGTGCTAGTCCAATGTAAAGATACAACTCCAACAGATGCCACTTGCGAACCAACTACCATTCTGCAAAAATTTCCTCATCTCAAGCCTTGAGGACAAGGTTTTTTTTAAGGGGGCGGACATGTTAAGGTCCTAACCCGCACATAAGTAGAACAATATATTTGGATGTAATAAGGCGAATGTAAGAAGACCTAATAGAAGATTTCGCTTCTAGAAGGATCTTCCTCTAGATGCTTCTTTTTAGTATAAATAGGAGTCGAGGGTATGAGAACCCTAGCTTGGATATTATTTTAATAGAGATATGCTCAACTGGAGGTTGCCCTCTCAAAGAGGCCCGTGAACATTGCTTTTAGATTCAAAGTGTTGTTTCTATTATTATTCCCATATCATTTCAGTGCTATTGTGGTGAATGTTCTGGTTATATTGTTGTTATTCTTCCATTTCTAGCATTTTATTTTTGTTCTGCATACATTTTATATCTGGCATATTACATAGTGACATAAAGTGATATGACGGTTCATATTCCCTTTGATCTTAACGACTACATTGATCTGTGGCTTGACACCCAATTGGTCCATGATATCTATTTAAAGAGCATGGAGGGTCATTTTTCGATGATCGATTGTGAGAAAAACTCTTGTAAATCTCTTTGTAAATGTTTCTTTTGTATTAATAAATTGCTCCAAGTGGCCACATTGGTTGGGGTCGTGGATGCTTCCCCATAGGGATTTTACCATGTGAAAACATCAATGTGTTGATATTTGATCTAGTTATGTGATTGGTTACTAAATGTTTTCTTCCTCTATTGGAATACATGTGTTGTCAAAAATGGTATCAAAGCACATTTGAAGACCTGGTCCTATTGTAGATCGAGATCGTGAAGTTGTGTTGTTGCATATATGGTTTTTTCCATTTTCATAATTTTTTGGAATGACAGGACTATTCTTTTGCATCTGAAGCACTTGTTTCATTCAGAAACACTTTTCATTTCACTCAAAAATGTTTTTTTTTCCCAATATACGTTCATTTTGGTCAGATCCGAAGGTATAAAGCCCGAATATGCCATTTTAAATTTTTGCAAAGGCAACATTTTAGTTTTTTTTATTTCGGTTCATGTTTTTTAGTTCTGGGTTGCTACTATTTTTATATACATATGCCATTTTCCCTACACCCTGTGTGATCTCAAAAAATAAGAAATAAAGCATAAAGGGTTTTCTTGTCTGTGTATGCTCTTTGTCATGTGCTCTATGTGATCTCAGTAAATCAGAAATAGAGGGAAAAATTACATTTTCTGGGTAAGATAACCAATATCTTGTAAATGTGTTGAACCTACATAGAATAGATCTAGCTAAACAATGATACACACATTTGCAGAGAGAATTGGAAAAATAAGAAGAAGGAGAGAAAGAATAGAAAGAATTCTCATTAACCGTTGTGAATAATGAATAATTTACACATGATATACTTTTTATAACTCAGTGAGTTCGACTTGAGGTGAAAAAAGTCACCCTAGTGGTGGTCTAGAGTGATCTGGACACACACCAACAATTACAGAAGTGAACTGCCACCTATTCTAGTCTCCTAGGCAGTTGCGGGATTGAACTGCCACCTAGTTGAGTTAACTAGTCAACTAGTCTTCAGTTAACTGACTAAACAGAAAGTAGTGAGGAGTTAACTCAAGGAATCAAGGCTAATGTGCCATTCTGGTGATGATACCAAGGCAAGGTTGAATTATCATGGTGATGATCCCAATGTTTCATGGTGATGATCCCAATGCAACATCTAAACTCAAATCAACTAGTCAAACTAAAGTGTGAACTGAAAGAGAATATTCTCCAAGTGGAATATTCTCTCCTAAAATATAGGAGACTGGATAATGACTAACTATGACTAATAAAAAAATAAAAACCTTAGGAAAAATAAATCCTAGATGTGTGTGAAGTAACTCCAACATCCCCCCTAAACATCACTGTGGTGAAAATAAATATTGGGTCCCGAAACCGAGGCCATGTTAGGTACCTATTATCTCCCAAAATAGCACTACTAGGTTTTCAAATTTTATGCGATCGAATGAGTCAAAAAATTTGTTTCTAAATTTTTTAGAATACATTTACTGGTCTATTTCTGGAATGTAAAGTTGAAAAAAATCGTTCCTTTGGGTCTTCTCTTTAAAAAATTTATAAAACGCTTACAACAACTAACGTGCATTTTAAAAGTGATAGTTAGCTGGTGAAAGTGATGAGTTTCAACAACTAAGGAGCATTTCTCACGGGTTGTGCGCTGGTGAAAGCAGGAATCACGTGCACTTGTTGACATTCGTGGATCAGTGATATGCATGGAAAGGACGTTTGGATGGTTTTGTTAATCCAGCGCAGCATCACAAGGTGCTCATCACCAGTCTCGGGTTTTACTTTGCCACAACATTGACCAGTCGGCATCTTCTGATCACATTATGTTCTTTTCATAAAGTTTTGGGCTATGTCCTGATGAGCGCACTAACTCCTTGGTTGTTCCATTAGTTTATCCTTGAATGTTTGCAATTCATAACTTTACATTAAAAGATATGGTTAATAATGTGTTGCCATCATCACTCCCACTTTCTAGTGAACAACTAGATAGTACTGGAGTCTTTCTTTTGGAAAATGGGAAAGATGTTTTCATATATGTAGGAAAGACTGTGAGTGTTGATGTTCTACAACAACTTTTTGGAGTGCAATCAGTGGATGACATTTCTGACCAGTTTCTGTTGCAGGAATATGGGAATGACCTTTCAAGGAAACTTAATGAAATTAGGTGTCAAAGGTGTTCATACACTTGTCCACCTTGCAAATGGATGCAGATCACTTCACACCTTATCATTAAAGATATGTTCATTCAGTGATGAATCTGTTGTTGCATTCATCAGTGCTTCAGGGAATTGCTTATCTGATCTTTCCCTCAACAATGTATAAGAGGTTGCAAATCATACTATCCTTGCCCGTGTGAGAAACACCCATGAGACTTTGTTAATATGAAAGATGAAAACACCGAAGATCAAGTGAGATGGTTTCTTAGGACTCTGCACAGATCTGGAATGACTGCAAGAGCAGATGTTGTGATTGTCTTTCCATGGAATCCTATTCCTATACAGATCTTGAGGGCAATTGACGAAGAAAACATGAGCTTCATGAAGTCGTTTACCACTGTAATCAGGGAGGCTTTTGCACAACAAACAATGTTAAGAGGCATCGTGAATATGAGTCATGTGGACAAGTTCAATCAGCTCTTATCTTCTTCTAGGATTGTCGTTAATAAGGGTGGATGGAAATTTTATGGGAAAGCGTTTCAGTTAGTTTGTACATTTGATATGTACATAATCACAAATCAATGAATATTCAATCAGATGTCACAAACCCACAGATCATCCCTGTATTTGGTCACTCTGATCATGATTTGCCTATCAATGCATATTTCAGAATATTTTGCAAGGATACAACTCTTTGTTGCTCAAGTGTGTAAATGTGGAGTGAGGATCAGGGATGATATACAAAATGCCCATTACTATTGGTTCATGAAGCAGTATGGTAAATATTATGGTGGTTTCCCTAGACGATTTCAAAGTTCTCCTTGAAATGGAATTTCTAAATCAGGCCAAGATGATACACGTTCCTTTTATTGGGTTGCGCTACTTGTTGAGTCCTGTTGTTTCTAATATTGTAATTTGAAGAGCATGCTTCTCTCGGCTACATGTATCTTGGTGCTGCAACTTGACAGATGATGCTTTAGAGCTATTGGAAGATTCCTCTTCTCTTCTATGGGAGCTTATATTGTTTGGTTTAACCCAGGTTACAGATAAGTTCCTTGAAGGCCATTCAAATGATCTTTTGAAAGTTACTAGAGTGAATTACCAACTCCTTCAGTGAAAATACATTATTATTTCAAGAGTAAAGAGTCAGTAATCTTTTGCAAGATGTACAACAATGCCAACTATTATAAATAACATTGCAGAGTTTCTGCAACAGGTTACCTCTGGGAAGGATCATTACTACTTTGCATAGATTCGCAAGTCTACATACATTGACTGCATTTGTAAAGAAACCAGTTGGAAAATGCTCTATCAAAGATACTTCTCTTAATGCGAAGCTGTTTGCTTTGTCTCAAGGATGGGGTGGAAAAGAAGAAGGCCTTGGGTTGTTAGCATGCTCTACTAAAACTGGCCCTGACCCTGACCCTGTTGCATATCAGCTAGGTTATGCCCTTCATTTTGAACTTATTGCTGATGAATCTGTTCAAAAGGGAGATTCTGAAGTAGAACTATTAAGAGACCTAGGGCTGTAATTTATTCATATACCTAATTTGAGTATGCACTCAGAAAGCGATCTCTAGCTTTTGAAGCATTCAGTAAATGAATACAAGGTCCCTGTTGGCCTTAGATTTTCTTTACTAAACAAGGTTACACTTTGCAAGAGCCTTTTCACACCTAGACACCCAATGGCACTAGGTGCAGGGGCAGTTTTCTAACAGAGTATTCAAGGATGACAGGTGGCAAGGGATTCATCACATGAAGAGATCAATCCCATATTTCAAGGAGCTAAGTCATTATTTTAATGATCTTTTAGCAAGTCGATCAGCATGAAATCAAGCAGTCAAAGAAAATAGCAAATGTAAAGGTGGCCAACTGGTTCCATATTTTATGTAACTAGTTAAGGATCATAGCTTTCCAACAGGAGGAGTAAATGCACATGTGGCAATAAGTCAAGAGATACAGGTAGCACCTTGAAGACACCTCAGGCACATTTGGTAGAGAACAAATTTTCTGTAGATATCAAGGGTATCTAAGTGGCAATAAAGAGTATCTCTATTTTGAGGAATCCTTTTAAAAGATAGTTGGCAGCATCTTTGTCAATCAAGATTTCAAAGACAGTTCGAGATCTTTATCATCCAGAATTTCCAGATTTCAAAATAGCCTTGACTCCATCTTTCTAGCATTCGAGATTTTCAAGATAGTGTTGTCAAGACTTCTTTTTAGTTTTGTTTGTACAAGTGTCGATGATTGTAACTTATTTCTAATTTTAGAAAGCAGAAGGTTGACTCGAGCCTTTAGAGGATAAAGAGTATCTTTTCCTATATAAACAGGTGTAAAATAAAGTTAAAGGAGGTTCGATTTTGGATGCAGTAATACTCTATTGTAAACAGACTTATTGATGCTAATACTAAATCATAGGTTTCTCTCTCTTTTGCTGTCAGCTTTCCACCTTCTTTCTGTACTTTTATCTGAGTTGTCTAGCCTTGAATGACTGTTATCTCATTGTTTGTCTCATAGCTTGATAAATAGTTTCTTCATTGTTTATTAGACCCTACATTGTGTATTGCTTTATAAGCAATATGTTCTTTGCCCACTTAAAGCTATCTACTGATTATCAATCTTTGAGAGCACTAGTTCATTTTATTACCATCTTGACTGTCTGAATACCATATTTGAATTGAGTTATCCCATTGATCCACTTACACAAAATACAAAAAACATTTTTACTTGAAGTTACCAAGCACCTTTGGTCTACAACCACAAAGGGTTTCTTGGATTGATAACAAATTGGCGCCATTGCCGGGGAGAGGAGATTGAAGCTCAGCTTCCTTGGGAAACGACATAGATCTAGCTTTGATGATAGAAAAAACTTGGAAATTATTTGGTTGTAATTATCTATCTGGCGACTCCATGAAGGACAGATTTAGTGGCGACTCCACAATAATCAAATGTCAAAAGCGTTTGCAACTCTTTTGGCTCGGAGGTTTGCACCTCTTGACTTCTAAACAGTTCCTGGTTTCCCACATCCAGTTCCTTCTATAGATATTTGGGGACATCACCTCCAAAGATTTGCAGAAAAGAAAGGAGATAATCCTTCATATCATCTCATCATATTTCATCAATGCATGATTCAACTGGATATAAATCATGAGGATGTGCTCATGAAGATGTTTGTCTTCTCATTAGAAGGAGATGCTCACGAATGGTATTGATCTTTACCTCCTTCTAGCATATCTTATTTAAAAAAGTTTCATACAGTATTTCATCATTGATGTCAAAGGTTTTTTGCTCGAGAAATTCTTCTTGAGGGTTGTTGTGAAGAATTTCATGCACATATTCAAAATGTTTATTCTTCTAATTGTGAACATGAAATTCTTTCTGTTATTGTTGTTCAAGAGGAAGATCCTCAAGATAGAGTTGATGTGAATATTGATGATTGTGTGACTGAATATTCTCGAGATTATTCTTCTTATGTACCTACTACTTTAAACAAAAATGAAAAGGATTATAGGGTAGGGGAACAAGAAGTTGAATTTTCAGCTGAAAGTCCCTTTAAAGAATGCTGTGAAAAATTTAAAAAACATGTTCAGCAAGAAGCAATTGATTCTTCTATTTGCAGAGATGAAAGTTATGTTGTTAAGGAAAATCCCATTATCCCTTTTGAAAACTTGAAAAGTGAAGAGAAAATTGACAAGATAGCAAGTGACAGTTTCAAATATGCAGAAGATGTTGAGGGCAGCTCACAGTTTCAAGATTTGCAAGAACTAAAAGTTTGCAGCAGATTCAAAGAGAGTGATGGTGAAGAAGAGCAGAAAGGTTTAGATCAGAATTTCAGTTTTTATTTTCCTTCAACAGAGATCAAGCATTCTATATTCAGCATTGAAGAAGAGAAGTTGCAACACAGACAGTTGGAGCAGTAGCTCGAAGAGGTATTGTTTTATGATTTTGAAGACCCTATTGCTGACTTTTTGGATTCTATTAGCAGCATGGATGTTAAGATATTTGTGTCAATATGAGATTATCCTTATCATCCGCTCAAACCTATTTTCTACATGATATGGATTTCATTACTTTTCGGGTCAAGATCTAGCATGATGCCTATAAATCAGTTTCTGACATGGCTGCATTGGAAGTATACTTTTACTTGATTAATATACTTCCAGTGGTTAGTGTAGGAGTAGGCAGAGAAATAAGCTCGCCATACGAGCAATAAGATCTTTTTCAGTTGTTGATCTCATAAATAAGCAGGAGGTTGCATGCAAGTTACAAGGGGATCAGTTATAAAGACTAGATGACTCCATGCCCAATGCTAAAGGCGACTGGAACTACTAGGTTCTTGGAAACCTCGCAGGGAGGTCTCCATCCCAGTTGGAGCCAGATGTTATCTCCCAAAATAGCACTACTAGGTTTTCAAATTTTATGTGATAGAATGAGTCAAAAAAATTGTTTCTAAATTTTTTAGAATACATTTGCTGGTCTATCTATGGAATGTAAAGTTGAAAAAAATCATTCCTTTGGGTCTTCTCTTTAAAAATTTTATAAAACTCTTTCAACAACTAACGTGTGTTTTAAAAGTGATAGTTAGTTGGTGAAAGTGGTGAGTTTCAACAGCTAAGGAGCATTTCTCAAGGGTTGTGCGCTAGTTAAAGTGGGAATCACGTGTCCTTGATGACATTCGTGGATCAGTGATATGCATGGAAAGGACGTTTGGAGGGTTTTGTTAATCTAGCGCAGCATCACAAGGTGCTCATCACCAGTCGCGGGTTTTACTTTGCCACAACATTGACCAGCTAGCATCTTCTGATCACATTCTGTTCTCTGCATAAAGTTTTGGGCTATGTCCTGATGAGCGCACTGACTCCTTGGTTGTTCCATTAGTTTATCCTCGAATGTTTGCAATTCATAACTTGACACTGAAAGATATGGTTAATAATGTGTTACCATCATCACTCCCACTTTCTAGTGAACAACTAGATAGTACTGGAGTCTTTATTTTGGAAAATGGGAAAGATGTTTTCATAAATGCAGGAAAGACTGTGAGTGTTGATGTTCTGCAACAACTTTTTGGAGTGCAATCAGTGGATGACATTTTTGACCAGTTTCTGTTGCAGGAATATGGGAATGACCTTTCAAGGAAACTTAATGAAATTAGGCATCAAAGGTGTTCATACACTTGTCCACCTTGCAAATGGATCCAGAGCACTTCACACCTTATCATTAAAGATATGTTCATTCAGTGATGAATCTGTTGCTACATTCATCAGTGCTTCAAGGAATTTCTTATCTGATCTTTCCCTCAACAATGTATAAGAGGTTGCAAATCATACTATCCTTGCCCGTGTGAGAAATACCCATGAGAATTTGTTAATATGAAAGATGCAAACACCGAAGATCAAGTGAGATGGTTTCTTAGGACTCTGCACAAATCTGGAATGACTGCAAGAGTAGATGTTGTGATTGTGTTTCCATGGAATCCTATTCATATACAGATATTGAGGGCAATTGACGAAGAAAATAGGAGCTTCATGAAGTCGTTTACCATTGTAATCAGGGAGGCTTTTGCGCAACAAACAATGTTAAGAGGCATCGTGAATATGAGTCATGTGGAAAAGTTCAATCAGCTCTTATCTTCTTCTAGGATTGTCGTTAATAAGGGTGGATGGAAATTTTATGGGAAAGCGTTTCAGTTAGTTTGTACATTTGATATGTACATCATCACAAATCAATGAATATTCAATCAGATGTCACAAAACCACAGATCATCCCTGTATTTGGTCACTCCGATCATGATTTGCCTATCGACGCATATTTCGGAATATTTTGCAAGGATACAACTCTTTGTTGCTCAAGTGTGTAAACGTGGAGTGAGGATCAGGGATGATATACAAAATGCCCATTACTATTGGTTCATGAAGCAGTATGGTAAATCTTATGGCGGTTTCCCTAGACGATTTCAAATTTCTCCTTGAAATGGAATTTCTAAATCAGGCCAAGATGATACACGTTCCTTTTATTGGGTTGCGCCTGTTGTTGACTCCTGTTGTTTCTAATATTGTAATTTGAAGAGCATGCTTCTCTCGGCTAGATGTATCTTGGTGCCGCAACTTGACAGATGATGCTTTAGAGCTGTTGGTAGATTCCTCTTCTCTTCTATGGGAGCTTATATTGTTTGGTTTAACCCAGGTTACAAATAAGTTCCTTGAAGGCCATTCAAATGCTCTTTTGAAAGTTACCGGAGTGAATTACCAACTCCTTCAGTGAAAATACATTGTTGTTTCAAGAGTAAAGAGTCAGTAATCTTTTGCAAGATGTACAACAATGCCAACTATTATAAAGAACATTGCAGAGTTTCTGCAACAGGTTACCTTTGGGAAGGATCATTACTACTTTCATAGATTCGCAAGTCTACAGACATTGACTGCATTTGTAAAGAAACCAGTTGGAAAATGCTCTATCAAAGATACTTCTCTGAATGCGAAGCTGTTTTCTTTGTCTCAAGGATGGGGTGGAAAAGAAGAAGGCCTTAGGTTGTTAGCATGATCTATTGAAACTGGCCCTGACCCTGACCCTGTTGCATATCAGCTAGGCTCTGCCCTTCATTTTGAATTTATTGTTGATGAATCTGTTCAAAAGGGAGATTCTGAAGTGGAACTATTAAGAGACCTAGGGTTGTAAGTTATTCATATACCTGATTTGAGTATGCACTTAGAAAGCGATCTCCAGCTTTTGAAGCATTCAGTAAATGAATACAAGGTCCCTGTTGGCCTTAGATTTTCTTTACTAAACAAGGTTACGCTTTGCAAGAGCCTTTTCACACCTAGACACCTGATGGCACTAGGCGTAGGGGCAGTTTTCTAATAGAGTATTCAAGGATGATAGGTGGCAAGGGATTCATCACATGAAGAGATCAATCCCATATTTCAAGGAGCTAAGTCATTATTTTAATGATCTTTTAGCAAGTCGATCAGCATGAAATCAAGCAGTCAAAGAAAATAGCAAATGTAAAGGTGGCCAACTGGTTCCAAATTTTATGTAACCAGTTAAGGATTCGATCATTTTTTTTTTTTAATCATAGCTTTCCAGTAGGAGGAGTAAATGCACATGTGGCAATAAGTCAAGAGATACAGGTAGCACCTTGAAGACACCTCAGGCACATTTGGCAAAGAAAAAAATTTCTGTAGATATCAAGGGTATCTAAGTGGAAATCAAGAGTATCTCTATTTTGAGGCATCCTTTTAAAGGACAGTTGGCAGCATCTTTGTCACTCAAGATTTCAAAGACAGTTCGAGATCTTTATCATCCATAATTTCCAGATTTCAAAATAACCTTGACTCCATCTTTCCAGCATTCCAGATTTTCAAGATAGTGTTGTCAAGACTTATTTTTAGTTTTGTTTGTACAAGTGTCGATGATTGTAACTGCTTTCTAATTTTAGAAAGAAGAAGGTTGACTCGAGCCTTTAGAGGATAAAGAGTATCTTTTCCTATATAAACAGGTGTAAAACAGATTTAAAGGAGGTTCAATTTTGGATACAGTAATACTCTATTGTAAACAGACTTATTGATGCTAATACTAAATCACAGGTTTCTTTCTCTTTTGATGTCATATTTCCACCTTATTTATATACTTTTATCTGAGTTGTCTAGGCTTGAATGACTGTTATCTCATTGTTTGGCTCATAGCTTGATAAATAGTTTCTTCATTGTTTATTAGACCCTACATTGTGTATTGGTTTATAAGCAATCTGTTCTTCACCCACTTAAAGCTATCTACTGATTATCAATATTTGAGAGAACTGGTTCATTTTAATATCATCTTGACTGTCTGAATACCATATTTGAATTGATTTATCCCATTGATCCACTTACACAAAATACAAAAAACATTTTTACTTGAAGTTACCAGGCACCTTTGGTCTACAACCACAAAGGGTTTCTTGGAGTGATAACAACACCCAAGTACAAAAGATACACTGAAAATAAAGT
>SNQJ01S0024126.1:66491-76717 GCA_010110895.2 Picea sitchensis | reverse complement strand
CATGGTGGATTCCCAAAAGGGATTTCCAGCAGCCTCACCATAAGACTGTGGATCTGAAGACTGAACCAAGAAAAGATGCCTAAAAGGAAATGGTTCAGTGGCAGTGAGTGTAACAGGACGCTCCTCAAAATCAGATTGAGTCCTCCTAGAATCGACCGGATCACCTATGAGATCCCTTGCATCCTGAAGAGTAGTATGTGTCCACTTGGGCCTCTTCTCTAGCTCTGCAACTGCATCTGGATGCTCTGACTCTGCATATGACTATACTGACTTTGAATCTGAATCTGAATCCTATGATTTCTCTGAATCATAACTCTCATTTGAATAAGACTCGGCATGTGCATGCTCATAATCTCAAACGGGTGGAAGAGTAAAGGTGTATGCATGCGGCTGTTGAGGTACATGCGAGACACTTTCCTCAAATTGCACACTATGCTCAATGATGAGCCAGTCCGAGGAAAGATCAATAAGATGATATCCCTTCACACCGTCAGGGTATCCAACAAAAATGCACTCAATGCTCTGTAGATCAAGTGCCTTCCTCTTTTCAGAGGGAATCTGGGCCCATGCACGAGAACCAAAAATGCGAAAGTGGTTCACTTCCGATTTGAGTCCGTTCCAAGCCTCGTAGGGGATCTTATCCTTGACAGATCTATGGGGAGATCTGTTTTGGATGTATTTTCACAGTTAAGTGCTTCATCCCATAGTATTTGTGGTAGTGACTTTGCATGCAACATGCAAGATGCCATCTCCTTTAGAGATCGTATTTTCAACTCAGCAACTTCGTTTTGCTGTAGAGTGTAGGGAACTATATGCTGCAACTGAATTCCTGCCTCATGGAAAAGATTGTGGATCTCATGATTCACATACTCTCCCCCATTATCAGTTTGGAGGTCTTTGATCTTATTTCCAGACTGTGTCTCAACCAAGGCTTTGAAATCTTTGAGGTGTTGAAAGACTTATGATTTTTGCCTGAGAAAGTAGATCCATGTAAAACGTGAGAAATCGTCAACAAAAATGAGAAAAAACCTTTCTTTGTTGATCGATGGATGCGAAAAAGGACCCATGAGGTCACTGTGGATCAGATCTAAAGGTGCAGAATCTTTCTGAGACTTTCCCTTGTCGAATTTCTCTTGAGGGTGTTTTTCGAGAACACATCCCTCACATACTCCCTTGGAGAAATGGATGTCTGGTAGACCATCAAATAATTTGTTCTTGTTAAGTTGTTTCATGTATCTGAAATTCAAATGTACAAACCTTTCATGCCATATCCTACTACTTTCATCAACATGAATAAGCAGTAAAGCAGAATCAGGTTCAATGAATTCAAAAAATGTATACAATATAGACTGATGATTTACCTCACTGGTAGCAACCCTGTAGTTGGTTTGCATGTCGTATATGTCCACGGAATTTGGTGTGAAGATGAATTTCTTTCCAGTGCCAGAATTCATCATCTGATACATAGAGAGAAGGTTGACAGAAAGCTTGGGAACATGCAACACATTCTCGAAACTTCTGTTGGTGAGTTCAATCCTTCCTTTGCCGGTGACTTCGACGGAAGAGTTGTCCCCCATAGGAATGGGAGGACCTTTGCATGCATCCAATGAAGAATAAACTACTTTTGAGGTAGCCATGTGATGTGATTCTCCTGAGTCTACGATCCAAGCATCGGGAGAGGAGTTGATGGCAATCAAGGCATGGCTAGAATTTCCTTTCTTGGAATTCGGATCTTTTGGCTTCTTCTTCTTTTCACCCTCGACGATGCGATCTCCAAGGTTGTTTTTATGAAGTATCTGAGACATCAGATCTATTTTTTTTTGCATGCATGCAGATTCCGAATGGAATCCTTTGTGACAGTATGTGAATTTCTCTCCTTTTCTTCCCTTTTCTCCTTTGGATCCGGAGGCATCGGTGAAGGGTTTTGTGTACCCTTCCTTCTTTGTATGTGCATGATATTTACACTTATCTTTATCTTTAGATTTCTGATATTTTTAGATTCCATCATGCATAGTGAGTGCATGTGCCCTTGGGCCTTTGATTGTGCCCATGTTGATGAGCTTGGTTTACTCTTATGTCAGGGATTCAATAAAGTCCTCAAGAGAAGGCATCTTCTAGGTGGCTCCAGAGGTGAATCTAATAGTATGGAATGTAGATACGAATATTGATAATCCAGGACCAATCTTGGAGATAATGGTGAGAACCATTTGTTTCTCCTCCTTCGATTTATCAACCCCGCAAGCTTTGAGTTGCGACAGCAAATCCTTGAATTTTGTAAAGAAATCTTGGATATTCTCGAAGATTTTTGGATCCAATGTGAGTAGCTCCACCTCCATCATGTGTCCCCTCATCTCATCCTTTTTTCCAAAGAGCCCTTCCAAGATAGTCCAGGCTTCATTGGGAGTCTTACAAGAAGATATATGAAAAAGTAGATCGGGAGAAATAAGACTGCAAATTGTTCCGAGTGCCTCATCCATGCGATTTAAGTAGTTGGATTTTTCTATGGCTGATGTCGGCTCTGTATTTGTATTCATGGTTAACCTATACAACCCTCTAGATCAAATATGTATGGATATTTTCTCCTTCTATGAAAAATAGTTGTAAGGTGTAAGAATGAATTCGTTTTGGAATTGCATCTTTCTGTTGTCTTCAATCTTTTGTACCTGCAAAAACATTTGGTGTAGCTTTTGCTTAGTAGTTTGTCAGATTTGATACCATGTAAATGTGTTGAACCTACACATAACAGATATAGATAAACAACTATACACACATTTGTATAGAGAATTGGAAAAAGAAGAAGAAGGAGAGAAAGAATAGAAATAATTCTCATTAACCGTTGTGAATAATGAATAATTTACACATGATATACTCTGTATAACTCAATGAGTTCGACTTGAGGTGAACCAAGTCACCATAGTGGTGGTATAGAGTGATATGGACACACACCAGTAGTTAGAGGAGTGAAATTCTACCTATTCTAGTCTCTCAGGCAGTTACAAGAGTAAATTGTTATCTAGTTGAGTTAACTAGTCAACTAGTCTTATGTTAACTGACTGAACATAAAGTAGTGAGGAGTTAACTCAAGGAATCAAGGCTAATTCACCACTCTGGTGATGATACCAAGGAAAGGTCTAATTAGCATGGTGATGATCCCAGTTTTTCATGGTGATGATCCCAATGTGATGCAGGAGCATCGCTCCAGGTCAACAACGTGCCATCCAGCCAGCACATCCAACACGCATTCATGAAAGGGAGAGGCACAACCCTCTCATTTTTAAAAATTTAAATTTTGAATATAATGTTGTAAGGTTGATAGATACTAGATCATGCCTTTGTATAGGTAGTGGTTGAGGTTTCCTTTAATGGTTACCTATAGCTAAGTCCAGATCAGTCAGGTCTGAGACTTCGTTTTGTGTAATGTAGCCATAGGAGTAGGAGCCGCTCTGTGATAGCGATAAATCAGAGATGATGGTTGACGATAAACTCATGGGAGCCCTCATTTTGAAAGAGAGTGAAAAAAATTAGAGTAGAGAGTTAGGAGGAGAGACCAGAGCAAAGAGGTCTCAAGAGAGAGTTGAGACTTGTTACAATCCATCCTTTGTAAACATTTGTATGGACATACAGATTAATAGAAAAGAAGTTTTTCCTACATACTGTGTGTTTGGCATTTACATGTTTTTATGCATTTCATGATTTAAATGCATAACTGGTGAAGTAATTCAGAAGTTTCAATTTCTTCTCGTCTTTGATTTTCCGGGTGCAAGGAGTGCACATAGTCCGCAAGGTGTGCATTGACAGAGGTGAGGTAACCTCAGGAAATCTCAAGAGGGATAGCATTGAACCTTCATCGGCAAAGGTGAAAGGAGTGCACAGGAAGGAAATCTATTTCGAGTTCAGAGAAGAAACAAAACTACTGAAGGTTTTCTAGAGATCTGCCAAGAGGGCATTAAGTGAGTTCATAGAGTGCACCAGAGAAATCCATTTCGGGTTCTGAGAAAAGAGAAGTGTCAAAGAGAAGACACTCACATGGTTGTTGAACACTCTATAGAGAAAGCCTCTGCAAGGTGTGCATCGAGCCGAAGAACACCAGGAGGGTGTGAAGCATTTATTTACAAGAAATACTTCAGATCTGAGTTACTCGAAATCTCAGTAGCACAAGGAGTGTGCGGGAGCGAACTCATTCCAAGTCTAGAAGCTCAGCAGGAAGTGTCTGTGTACACCGTCCTTCAAAAGACAAGAACTAAAGGATGAGACCTTTGATACTTAGAAAATATTCTAAGTCCGGGAGAAGCGTAAAGCTCAAGAGGAGGAGCTACAGCTGTTGGTGGATTGGAAGGCGAGATCTAGACCATTGGATTAGTGTCCAGACAGGAGGAGTGCACAAGGAGGACATATCTGAACCATCAGATCTAGCATCAATACTCAACAACCGTTGGATCAAGCGAAGGCACATGGGGTTTAATCCCTTGGATATCCACACATTCGGAGTTCGGGGTTTGGAGTGGCAAGGGATTTTGGAGTCGTTGCATTGCGAACTCCTGGTTTGCGAAATCATACCAGCCGTCGGATCTGGAGCGTGGTGGCCTAAGATCCGTTGGGTCAAGGATACGTGCATAGGGTTGAGTCCCTAAGAGGTGCGTAGGAAAAAGGATTTTGGATGTCAGATCTAGCACCAAGGATCGATATCCATCAGATCCAGAAGGAGGTGCAAGGGGTTTTATCCTCATAACAGCAAAGGGAAGAGAACTCGTCAAGTCCCGAAAGCATCATGATCGTCCATAGGAGGACACATGGAAAGTGGTCAAGGTTTCGGGAAAAGGCCAGAAATATTTTGAGCCGTCGATCCAGTTAGATCATGGTCGTCGGTTCCAGGAGGACTGGGCCATTGATCTCTCAAAGGGAGAGATTTTGGCATTTTGGGAACTAGGAATTTGAAAGACAAAGAACAGGGGGAACGCTTGCATCATGGTTTCCCGAATCGCGAAATCTTGTAGTTCTTTGTCGTGGACCGTCATTTCGGTATTTCGGGACCCAGCTGTTCGAGAGGCCAGGAGTCGTGAGACATGGAGTCCTGACTCACGAAATTGTGAATTACGAAATCCCAAAAAATGGACCATGGTCACGGGTAGATTTCGGCATTCTGAGGTCCGGGAGTTCGAAGGACCAAGAACCGCCTGCAGTCGGAATCGTGAAATCATGAATTCTGAAATCCTGAAAGTGGACCGTAGTCACAGGTAGATTTTGATGTTTCAACGATTGGGAATTGGAGGGACAAGCAACCTGGGATAGCTCGCATACAGGAGTCCCAAAAACCTAAAATGCTAAAGGTGTGTTGGTTTAAAGCAGAGAAGAGCATTGAAGGTTGAGCATGTGCATAGGTTTTTTTCAAGGCTTGTGCTAGAGGACAAAGGGACCTATGGATTTGTTCAAGGGGTTCCAACAGGAGCCCGAAGAGATATTTCGGCTCAGAAGAAGAATGATCCAGAGAATGGGAGGTCAGCGGACCCTGCTGAGGTAGGGGGTCTGCATCATGTGGTATCAGAGCCAACATATTTTCTATTTGCATATCACATAAAAGAGGAGGACTATGAAGGGATATAGTCTGAGACCATCAAGTGGTATTAGAGCCACTTTCTATCTGTAGACTGCAGGAAGAGGGAGGCAGAGTAGATAAAGAAAATACTCTGATACACACCATCAAGTGGTATCAGAGCGGGATTTTGTTTGCAGATAGAAGACAAAGGGATTGAAAGGAGAAATTATAGTAACATCAAGTGGAATTAGAAGTAGAGATTCATTTGTATACAACAGGTGAAAGAAGCAGGGTGTTAATGCTCTGTGGTGATTATTTTCAGGTGTGCAAAAATCAATAGACATCCAGGCGAGTTGTAGTAGGACATGGAGATGCTCTCAGATGTAGAGTGATCCATACACTTTCCAGAAGGGTAGGTGAAAGATGGAAATGGCTACTAAAGGTCATGAGCATGGTGGAAGAGGAGACCACCAGCAGATGAGTAAAGCAGAGATTGACAAAGAACTCACTGAGATAAGGGAGAGAATGGAACAACTGACATTGAATATGTAGCAAGAGGCAAAAGTACACTGGAGGTATGAATGGCCTCTAAATAGGAAATCCAAATGGCCTATTCAAAATTTGTTGGCCAAGAAACAACAACAGGAGTTGAGGAAGTGGCTGAGGAATGTTAAAAGCCTCAGCGACATAGAGTTGGTTTGCATCTGTGAGCCAGAAGTTGGAGAAACCCTCAGTGATGAGGGTGAGAGATCAGTTTCAGGTCTCATAAACTTCCAGGAGGGCAGAGATGAATTTTCCAATTGCTAGGTGGGAAATGAAATGATATCATTGGAGGATCTCATAGACTATCAGGAGGACAACAGTGGAAATTCATATTTCTAGGAGGGAAATGGTATGAGATTAGCTCAAGATCTCGTAAACTTCCAGGTGGGCAGGGAAGAAATCCCATATTACTAGGTGGGCAAGGGAGAGCAGATGAGACTGTCTGAAATTCTCATGAACTCAGGGATGAGTTCAAGTCAGCAAGGAGTGCTGATGAAGATGGGATCGATTGATCTCATAAACTGCCAGGTGGGCAGAAGTGAACTTTCAAGTTTCTAGGTGGGCAATGGAAAGAGATCAATGGAAGGTCTCGCGTACTACCAGGGGAGTAGTGGTGAAAGTTCAGATTGCCAGGTGGGAAATGAAATGGGACCATATGGTCTCATAGACTGCTAGGTGCACAGCAGAAAATTCCCAAATTTCCAGGTGGGAAAGGGGAAAGAGATGAGGCTCTCTGAAAGTCTCATGAACTTAGAGGAGAGTTCATATCAGCAAGGAGTGTTGATAGGAGAGGATCAGAAGAGAATTATGATCATTGGAGGAACAGAGGTGTTCCTACCAAGAAGCCCAATTGAAGACAGAGCATGTGTTGCAGATGCAGCAACAACAGGAGGATAGCCAACAAAAACTGTCATGGAGGAAGAAGTGGATCAGACACTGATGTTTTCCCAAGGAGAAAAGGAGGAGCATTCAAAAGAGTGGCTCAAAATTTTCAGCCAGGAAGATGAACAGGAGATGACTGCAACACTGAAGCCTAAAACAAAAGAAGAAGTAGACAAGATGGATTTTTCTAATCTGTATCAAGAATTGGAATCCCTAGAGAGGAGGGTGATGGTGCAAAGCTTTCACATCCAATAGGCTAAGTTGGAAGAAGGTAGTGGAGCATACTATCCCCAGGAGAAGTTGAGAGAAGTTGGAAGTATGCCAGCAGGAGAAATGGAAGCAGCAGAACTAACACAGGAAGAAGTTGAGCAACAGTTCAGTGAGGAGACTGCAGAACTAGAGTCTGCAGCAGAGTGGCCACTTAGTTCCACAAAGAGGAATAAAGATAGCATGAGAGATCAAGCATATCTTCCCATTGAGAATACATAAGTGTAGCAGAGAAGACTGCATACAAAGATCCAGCCACTGGAGTAGTTGGACGAGATAATTGATGATATCAGAAGGTTGATGATTAGATCAGTAGAGACTGGAAGCAACGAGAAGCTAAGCATAAGGGAGCCTACAAGAGCAGCAGGGAAGAAGAAGCAGTAGCAACAACAACAACATAGTTGGAGAGGAGCCAGAGGACAACTCCAAGGGAAAGTTTGGGATCCAGGTGGATTTCAACACTGGAGAAGAGGAGATCATGATTTTTCCAGCTAAGGAGTATGATGCAGGAGCATCGCTCCATGTTAGCAGTGTGCCATCCAACCAACACATCCAGCATGCATTCATGAAAGGGAGAGGCGCAACCCTCTCATTTTTCAAAATTTGAATTTTGAATTTAATGTTGTAAGGCTGATAGAGACTAGATCATGCCTTTGTACAGGTAGTAGTTGAGGTTTTCTTTAATGGTTACCTACAGCTAAGTCTAGATCAGTCAGTTCTAAGACTTCCTTTTGTGTAATGTAGTCATAGGAGTAGGAGCCACTCTGTGATAGCGATAGCTCAGAGACAGTGGTTGAGGATAAGCTCATGGGAGCCCTCATTTTGTAAGAGAGAGAAAAAAATTAGAGTAGAGAGTTAGGAGGAGAGACCCGAGCATAGAGGTCTCGAGAGAGAGATGAGACTTGTTACAGTCCAGCCTTTGTAAACATTTGTATAGACATATAGATTAATAGAAAATCATTTTTTCCTGCATACTGTGTGTTTTGCGTTTAGATGTTTTTATGCATTTCATGTTTAAATGCATAACTCGTGAAGTAATTCAGAAGTTTCAATTTCTTCTCGTCTTTGAGTTTTCGGGTGCAAGGAGTGCACATAGTCCGCAAGGTGTGCACTGACAGAGGTGAGGTAACCTCAGGAAATATCAAGAGGGGTAGCATTGAACCTTCATTAGCATAGGTGCAAGGAGTGCACAGGAAGGAACTTTGTTTCGAGTTCAAAGAAGAAACAGAACTACTGAAGGTTATGTAGAGCTCTGCCAAGAGGTCATTGAGAGAGCACATAGAGTGCACCAAAGAACTCCATTTCGGGTTCTGAGAAAAGAGAAGTGTCGAAGAGTAGACACTCACAGGGTTGTTGAACACTCTGTGGAGAAAGGATCTGCAAGGTGTGCATCAGGCCGAAGAACACCAAGAGGGCGTGAAGCATTTCTTTACAAGAAATACTTCGGATCTAAGTTACTCAAAATCTTAGTAGCATAAGGAGTGTGCTGGAGTGGACTTATTCCAAATCTAGAAGATCAGGAGGAAGTTTCTTTGTACACCATCCTTCAAAAGATAAGAACTAAAGGATGAGACCTTCAATACTTAGAAAATATTCTATGTCCAAGAGAAGCATAAATCTCAAGAGGAGGAGCTACAGTTGTTGGTGGATCAATTGCGGAAGGTGAGATCTAGACCATTGGATTAGTGTCTAGACAGGAGGAGCACGTAAGGAGGACAGATCTAAATCGTCAGATCCAACATCAATACCCGACAATCATTGGATCGGGTGAAGGTGCATGGGGTTTAATCCCTTGGATATCCACACATTTGGAGTTTGGGGTTTGGAGAGGCAAGGGATTTTGGAGTCACGGCATCGCGAACTCCCGGTTCACGAAATCGCACCAGCCGTCGAATCTAGAGAGCAGTGGCCTGAGAGTCGTTGGGTCAAGGATATGTGCACAGGGTTGAGTCCCTGAGAGGTGCACAGGACAAAGGATCTGGGACGTCAGATCTAGCACCAAGGAATGATAGCCATCAAATACAAAAGGAGGTGTGAGGGGTTTTATCCTCGTAATAGCAGAGGGAAGAGAACTCATCAAGTCCCGAAAGCATCGTGACCATCCATAGAAGGAAACGTGGCAAGCAGTCAAGGTTTAGGGAAAAGGCCCAAAAGATTTTGAGCCATCGATCCAGTTAGATCATGGTCATCGGTTCTAGGAGGACTGGGCCATTGATCTCTCAGAGGGAGATATTTTGGCATTTCGGGAACCGGGAATTCGAAAGATAGAAAACAGGGGGAATGCTTGCATTAAAGTTTCCGGAATAACCAAAGATTGTAGAACTTTGTCGTGGACAGTCATTTCGGCATTTCAGGACCCAGGTGTTCGAGAGGCCAGGAGTCGCGAGATGTGGAGTCCCGACTCGCAAAATTGTGAATTACGAAATCTCTAAAAATGGACCATGGTCATAGGTAGATTTCGACATTCTGGGGTCCGAGAGTTCGAAGGACCAAGAACCGTCTACAGCCGGAATCGTGAAATCATGAATTTTGAAATCTCGAAAGTGGACCATAGTCACGAGTATATTTCAGTGTTTCGGTGACTAGGAGTTGTAGGGACAAGTAACCTGGGAGAGCTCGCATATAGGAGTCCCGAAAACCTGAAACACGAAAGTTGTATTGGTTTAAAGCAGAGAAGAGCGCTGAAAGTTGAGCGTGTGCGTAGGTTTTTTTCAAGGCTTGTGCTAGAGGATGAAGGGACCTGTGGAGTTGTTCAAGGGGTTCCAACAGGAGCCCGAAGAGCTATTTTGGCTAAGAAGAAGAATGATCCAGAGACCGGGAGGTCAGTGGACCCTGTTGAGGTAGGGGGTCTGCATCACAATGCAAGATCTAAACTCAACTCAACTAGTCAAACTGAAGTGTGAAATGAAAGAGAATATTCTCCAAGTGGAATATTCTCTCCTAAAATATAGGAGACTAGATAATGACTAATTATGACTAATAAACAAATAAAAACCTTAGG
>SNQJ01S0024126.1:26612-56054 GCA_010110895.2 Picea sitchensis | reverse complement strand
TGTGCCCAAAATGCCCTCTTCAGTGATTTTAATTAACTTATAGCTCAAAATAGTCAAAATCATGGAAATCGTCGGAATGGAACGAAACCAAAGCCAACTTGTGCGGAATGGATCATAATGATGGAATATGATGATCAATGCAATATGGACCCCACAATGCCTCTCAAATACCCCTGTACTCGCTATAACATCCATTTGGGCATTCTGGTCATCATAAATCTCTACACTGGGATAATGTCCCAAAGTGGGGACATTACACTTTATTAAGTAAGAGGTCTTGAGTTCAAGTCTCTTTTTTGTTACTGTTTTTTAAAATATTCATGCATCGATTGTAAAGTGTATTTTACTTAAATTATAAAAGTGAATCACTATAAGTAGCTCTAATATTTTACTTTAAAGTTATTTATTTTTCATGAAACTTTCATTCATAAAATAACTCCATTGTAAAAGTGATCCCATGTATTCTATAAAAGTGGGGCACATCATAAGCAACTTATTTGTAAAAATAAGGTTATTATAAGGAGGTGTATCACCACGTGGACCCAATTCTACCTACCACGTGGTTTTTTGGTTATCATTTATGCCTTTTTTCAAAAGGGAATAACTTTCACATCTGAAGTCCGTTTTCGGTGTCGTTTTTTTAACCAACCTTTTTTTCAAATCATTTCCATCCAAACCACTAGTTTCATATTTTGATACATATTAAATATGGATTCTCCCAATTTATTATTATTAGTAGTGCCAACTACTTCCAATGGAAATCCCATATGGAGGATTTATTAAGAAGTAAAGGATTGTACCAGATTACCCTGGGAAAAAAACAAGAAGCCATTGATGATGAAAAGTATGTCGAATGTATTAATAGGAATGGTGAAGACTGTGAACTAATTGGAATTTCCATATCTCATGATTTAAGGTTTCACCTTCAAGGACTCGATGCCCCCAATAAAGTTGTGTTTGGTAAACAAAATATTATTTGACCTCATCAATTGGAGAATCAGTTAATGACTTTAATTCCAAATGATTTTCCTTGCATTGAAGATTACTTATCTAAGTTCAAAACACTTAGAGTTTTGTGTATTGAATTCCAACTAGATCTGTCAGAATATAGATGCATATATGTTATTCTTTCTAATCTTGGTAGTGCATATTTTGTTTTTGTATCTACTTTTTTTGCCACCAGAGAAGATCTAGGGGGTGATTATCAAAAACCCTCTCTTGAGTCCTTTTGTGATGTTCTGATTCAAAAGAAAGATAATCTTTTGCAACTTAGATTGATTAGTACTACATGTACCTCCAACAAATCCTTAGTATTTCAGTAGAAAGATCAATCTAAGAATCCTAAGAAGCAACATTATCACCACAAAAACAAGAAAACAAGGGTCCCAAACTCTCTCAACCATCTTTCACTCCTAATGGTGACAAAGGAGAAAAATCTAAAAGTAAGAAGATTGACGTACATTGCAACTTTTATGGGAAAGATGGTCATGATGAATCCAAATTTTTTACAAAGATGGCGGTTTTAGAAGCAACAATGAATAAGCACAATATCAGTATTGGTCTACTTCTTCTTATTATTCTCACGGACTTGCACTTTCTTCTTATGGTTTCTCCTTCAATGTAACTTCTACTTCTTCTGAGCCATATTATCATATGGATAACGATAAAGCCATATTTTTTTCTCTTGATGAATGTAACAGAAATAAAATATGTGTTGGTGATGATAAATCTCTTAGTGTTGTAGGGTTTGGAACATTTCAAGTAGATAATGGTCATTTCAATGATGTATTTGTTATAAAAACAGGACCGCGGAGCAATAAAATAAAAAAAATGCCGAAACAAAACACAGAAGATACACAATACAATAGAGACACAGATTTACGTGGTTCACCCAGTGTGGGCTATGTCCACCAAAGAAATTGCCAGGTCCTTCCTTTATTATTATCCAGCAAATGAAGGGGTACAACCTACAACAAAACCCATTGTAAATTGCTCTTCTTTCTCTCACTGTCTCCTCTATCAAAATACAATACTCGCCATCATGCATAACCACAATACATTTCCCTCATAACAGATGGTTTCCTTCTAGGGAAAAAAACCCTAACACAATTTCTACCATTAGATCTGCGACCTTATAATGAACGGTCCAGATTTGCAATGAAATTACAATATACATTTACAAGGCAATTTTTCATTTGAGGGATTCATCCCCAAACCCCCCGGACCCTGCAGAGGGGGTACCCCCTCTACACTCCCCCACATGGAAGTGTGTACATACTTCTAGGGTGTAAAGTCTTCATGGGATATAAACACAGCTAAAAGCAAGGACCTCTAAATAAAGAAGATAACCAGGCTCCACAACCAACAATATTATGTGTTCCAAGTCTCTCATGCAATGTTTTATCAGTATATCAAATAACTCATTCAGGTGAAGCAAAAACTTTAGAGTTTTTGCCTCACCAAGTCATAATAAAGGATCTAAAATATCTTAAGCATGTTCTTTCAACTAGAATTGTTGATGATATTACTAGGTTGTACAAGTTTGATAGCTTTGGGTCATCATCTTTTCCAACAATGTTTTATGTTCATAGCAATGACTTGAGAAAACTTTGGCATGAGCGGTTGGGTCATCTAAACTATCACTCATTGCAGAAACTATGTAATCAACAGATGGTGACTAATATTCCTCTTGTTTCTTGTAGAGATAGTTTTTGTGTCGATTGTGTTCTCGGAAAACATCATCGGTATAGTTTTGACAAGCATGCCTCTTGGCACGCCTCGACCCCTTTGTAGCTTGTTCACAGTGACTTGTGGGTTCCACTTTCTTCTCTTTCTTTTTCCAGGTGCATGTATTTATTAAATTTCATTGATGAAATTTCCATACACACTTGGGTTTACTTCTTAAGACATACGAGCAAATTTTTTGAAAATGTTTTGGCCTGCAAGGCCAATGTAGAAAAGCAATTTGGACATCAACTTCAAAGATTAAGAAAAAATAATGGAGGTGAATATGTGAGCAATAATTTTACAAGTTATTGCACTGCACATGCATCCAAATAAAACACATTGTTCTATATACAACACAACAAAATGGTATTGTTGAGAGAAAGAAATGCACATTAAAATAAATGGGAAATTGTATGATCCAATATAAGGGACTAAGTATAAAGTATTGGGCGGAATCATCAACCGTCCAATTTACATAGTAAATTGAACTCCCACAAAGGCTCTTAAAAATAAAACACTGGAAGAATCATGGAATAAACTTAAGCCAGATCTATGTCACTTTTGTTTATTTGGCAGTGTAGCATGGGCTCACATTCCCGATGATAAAAGGAAAGCATTGTAGCCTAGGAGTGAGAAGTTTATATTTGTTGGTTATTTTGAAGATGTCAAAGGTTAAAACTTCTTCAACCACATTGTAATGAAATTATTATTAGAAGAGATGTTAAAATTGATGAAAAGATCTTTTCATGTGAGCCTAATTTAGTGTTTGTTCCATCTACAGCCCGCGATCCATCTTCTACGTTTGTGCCTTATTTTATTCCTATTCTAGTTTCTTCTTCTTAGATGATGACAGTGAGGATGAAAATTGGCCTCCACCTACTCACCTTCCTCCAAATGAGTCCATTGAACCTGAACCTACACTAACACCACTGCTTCCTATATGGTTTCATTCAACATAAGAAGCAATTGGTGATATTTTCAGTGATCCTTCATATCAACGTCGAACGCTTTTATAGTTCCAGCAAGCCTCTTATATTTTGGCTCAAGTTTCAGAGACTCATGATTCAGATACATTTGCAGAAGATTTAGGTGATTCAGATTGGGATACAATAATGAATGAAGAGTATCACTCTTTAATGGTGAACGATACTTAGGATCTTGTACCTCTTCCAAAAGGAATAAAACTTGTCAGATGTAAATGGGTCTACGGAACTAAGTATGCATTAGATGGAAGTGTTGAAAGACATAAGTCTTGGTTAGTTTCCAAAGTATTTTCCTAAGTTGAAGGAATTGACTATAATTAAACATTTTCCTCTGTAGCCAAAATGAATTCCATCTTCCTTGTTCTATCCCTTGCTACCTCACATAAATGGGAGGTCCATCAGATGGATGTTAAATTTGTCTTCTTGCATGGGGATTTGTAAGAAGAAATCTACATGGAAAAACCTCCTAGCTATGTCTAGAATTACTCCAGCCTTGTTTTTCACCTTAAGAAATATATTTATGTTCTTAAGTAATCTCCTTGAGCTTGGTATGCCAAAATGGAAATCTTTCTTCTTGATATTGTATTTTCTATATGTCATCCTGACCCTAATGTCTACACCAAGAAAGTAGGAATCCATCACATAATCCTTATTCTTTATGTTGATGAGATTATCCTAAGTGGTAGTGACCCTAAACTTTTAAACCATGTGAAAACCATCCTTAAGACCTTCTTCACCACTTTCACATGGAAGACTCTAAACCAACCCCTTCTCCCTTCTATTCTGGAGTCAAACTTATTGCCACATGTACTTGACTCATACCCATATTGATATTTCCTTTCTTGTTGGTATTGTTTCTTAGTATATGAAAACACCCCATGAAAGCCATTGGAGTGCAGCTAAAATATAATTCGATGTGTCTGAGGTATAGTTCATTTCAAGATACATTATAGCTCATGGGGGACTCCTTTATTGGTTGGTTCATTGATTCAGATTGGGTCGGTGACCCTGATGATTGAAAGTCTACTGCATGTTATGTTTTTAGCCTTGGTTCGAGACCTGTCACTTGGGACTATAAGAAACAATAGGCTATTTCTCTTTCTTCAGCAGAAGAAAATTACTGAGCAAATGTTAATGCAAGTTAGGAAGCCTTGTGTATTTGACAAATCCTTTCATAGTTTGGATTCTGGTAGCAAGATCTGACCATCCTCTGGTGTGACAATCAAAGTGCCATCAATCTTTCTAAATACCTAGTTCAACATCAGCACAACAAACACATCGATATAAACATGCACTTCATTAGAAATCTCATTCATAATCGGGTTCTTGAATTTCTCTTCTACCCTACAAAAGATCAAGTTGTAAACATTTTCACAAAGCCTCTTACAGAAGTGAAGTTTTCCAAACTTTGTTCTATCTTAGGAGTTTAGGAAGTTTTCATTAAGTGGAGATAGGCTCCAATGCCTCCTTCCTTCTCCTAATGTGTCGCCTTTGTAAATCCTTCAATCGCATCCCAATTTGTTCTTAAGGGGGGATGTAAGGATATTTAGACACTTACGAATTAGTTAAGATCAACTTCGTCTAATGTGTCATTAGGTAAAAGTGTTTTTCTTATTGTGTTTATTTAGTATGCATATGTAGTTATTAAATATGATGGTCATGATATGTTCTCGACATAGAGTGATCTGGTGGTTCATATTATCCTCGATATTAACTATTACATTGATCCATGGCTTAACACCCGATCGGTCCATGATTTATTTTTAAAGAGAATGGAGGGTCATTTTCCAATGATCGATTGTGAGAAAATATCTTGTAAATCTCTTTTTATTTTTTTATTTTTCATTAATAAATTTCTCCAAGTGGCCACGTTGGTTGGGGTTGTGAATGTTTCCCCATAAGAGTTTTAACATGTGAAAACATCGATGTGTTAATCTTTGATCTGGTTTTGTGAGTGGTTCATGAAGGCTTTGTGGTCTATTGGAATACCTGTGTTGTCAAACATTTGTTTGAATTAATACAACAAAATTTATTAAAATAAAAACATTAATGTCTTTAATTTAATAATATAATGATTATTCATCAAAATATTCATGGTTGTACACAAAATTATGTTTTCTTTTATTTTTTCTTTATTTTTATATTTTTCTTCCCAAAGGTGGAAAAACCTATTATAACTCAATTGTCAATGGGGAGTGAGGAAAACCATCATTGGCTACCATCCATGAACGATGACTAAATCATCATTGTTGTTCAAGGAAAACCACGCTACTTGAAATAACATGTTAATGGTTCATAAGGGGGCATATTTTCACTCTTGCTAGATGCCTTTAGGTCTTGGGTTACTAACCTATTTCTTACATCCAAGGAATACAATATTTTGACTAATCAAAAACACTTTTAGGTTTTACTCCAAGACCATTATAAAAAATATCTTAATAAAAAAACATATAACCTTTTATATATAAATATAATATCTTTAACCAAAACTTCTATTCAAATAATCTTACTACAAAACCAATATAAAAAGATATTAATAAAAAATATATATAAGTTTTTATATATGATTCCCCTAATGGACTGGAATTCCTACCTTAAAAATATTTACAATCCCCTTATGTCACATCAAACATTCCAAATGTTTCTACAAAGGATGAAGTTGTTTCTATAGAAGACATAAATTTTGGGGTTAAGAAACTCACAAAAGGGAAATCTAAGGACATCAAAGGATACCAAGCTCAAATATTAAAACTTGGAGGCCCTATCCTCATCCCTCACATAAACAAGATCTTCAATTTAGAAATCAAGCAGGGCTTCCCTAAACCCTGGACTCAAAGTCTCATTTTACCAATTTTTAAAAGTGGGGATCAAAAAACTCTCTCTAATTATAGGACCATTAGGATTAATGCCATTTTAGCCAATCCATATGGAACTATTTTGGAAAAAGAGATAAACACATGGTGTTGTAATCTAGGGGAAATTAGGGAGAGTTACCAGTAGTCCTTAGATAAGCAGTAGTGAAGATACATCCATATAGACATAGAAAAATACATACATAAGTAGTGAGAGACTAAAGATATATGTTTATTAATGGATATAGCAATACAACGCAATGTATACAATCTCTCCCACAAAGCTATCATAGTCTCTATGTGTTTGTCTATTTATACTCCTATATGTCTAGTTACTAGGAAGTTGTAACTACTTAACTGACAGAGTCGGTCAATTATCAGATACTTCGACCGACTAACATTTCCAACTACATCAGTCAACTGACTATTTCTTAGTTGAATGACGGGCCTAGTCAACAGGGTCGATTAGTCCCTACAACATCTTACCCCACCTCAATCCCTTGCTTGTCCCGAGCAAGGGGGGAGTATACAAAACTTGATTACAATATTGAGAAGTAGAAAACAAATAAAGGAAGAAAATTTTCAAGTAGGATGAGACAAAATTTCATGTTCTTAACTAACTTAAGGTGTTGCATCTGATCGATCTTGTTCACTTGAAATTTCTCTACTCATTGAGTCGACTCTGTATTATTTTCTATGGAACTAATGTGTTGATCAAATTTCTATGCTTTTTGGGTCAAAGATGTTGTCTTCCTGTAAGAGGTCTGTTCCCTTTTTTCCACTTCCAAATTGACTGAAGGCCTTATTTTGGAAGCATCCCTAGTTTTGAGTCCACAATCATTTATTCTCACACAAAAGTGTTTCTTGAAATGATCTTTTGACATTTTATTTCCACGCTGTGTTCAAGTAACCTGAACTGAACTGTGGCTTCCTTCATCATTCATTGGGATGATTGTCAAATGCTCTTTTTCCTCTAAGAGTTGATCTCTTGAAGTCATAGGGTAGCATTTGTGCATTTATGAGATGGTGAATTTCTTCTTCTCACGTTTTTGACCAAGATGGTTGTTCTTCTTCTAATTT
The DNA here is from genome assembly GCA_010110895.2 of Picea sitchensis. Classification (NCBI taxonomy): domain Eukaryota; kingdom Viridiplantae; phylum Streptophyta; class Pinopsida; order Pinales; family Pinaceae; genus Picea; species Picea sitchensis. The sequence continues at coordinate 48,412 of SNQJ01S0024126.1, read as the reverse complement.
CTGAAGGTTTGGTTCCGTGGGGTCATCATCTGCTAAATTATCCGACCCCATGGTCTATGTTTGATAACTTAACTCTTTTCAAAGTGGGTAATCTCCATTCTTGAGTTCTATTAAATAGAGTTGTGATATGGAGGGTAATCTGAGTGATGGAGAAATATTTCATATGCGTTTCAATCTCTCAATATATAAAAGTGTAGGGTTCATGATGGTCATTGTCCTTTATTATCCAATCGACTATATTTGGTATGAACATATCTTCTTTCTTGTATACTTACATATCCTTGTTGTATTTTGAATAGATATTGTTTGTCCCAATCAAATGATTCGCGGGTGTGTGAATTGTAGTTATGATTGTTGAAGAGTTAGAGAACTTCATGTGAGTGGACATGTATGTTAGTACTGACCTAGAACTCATGTGATCCCTATTAGTAATTACTCATGGTGGTTCCCAAGTGATTTTTTGTACATGTCAAGAGAATATAGGGATTATTGTGGGATGATATTCTGCAATGGTCAATAATGTGTCTCTTATTCTCGTCAGTTCTTCCCTGACACAAATGGAATGAACTTTATTTATGGGTGTCATCGTTTCCTTTTTTGGTATTTTCTTGATTTCAACTGATGATATCTCCTCAATTTATGCGTAGTCGATACATGGGTCGGTCGACTGTTGTTCTTAAATTTTTGTTTTTTTTGTTGTCGATGCGACTTAGTTGATGTTCCTGGTGACTTATGTGCTCATCCAGTTTTCTATGCCTCACTCTATGTGTGATCTATATGGATATCGGTGGCCACCCACCTTTTCCAACTGGATCAAAACAACTTTCTGACATTTTTGGCAATTTACTATTTTTAGCAGTTTCTACTTCCGGGGCCATTTTGAGGGCCTAAATGAATGTTTTTAGGTATATAGATCCTCAATGATATAAAAATGCATAATTGAGCCCCCAAAATGAATCTCCTTGATGATACCTTTCCAACGGGCTATCACACGCCTAAAACGGAGATCGTATGCAAAAGTTACGACCCCAGAAAGTTGATGTACTAGCTTGCCCAAACGGGGCCCACATGACTTTTGGTGCTTCATCTCCTAGGGTTAGGTTTTTGGATTTATAGGGTTTTTGGAATTCTTTCTTATTGTAAAAATGCCTTCAAAGCCTCATTGTAACCTTCTTCTTGCGAATGCGCACTTCCATCACATCTCTTCTCGGAGATAAGCCGCCACCATTCCAGCAAGCTTGTTTTCGCTGCATTTTACAGTTTCGGCTTATTTCGTTATTGAATAGAAAACCAATTTTGTTGTATCTCTGTTATTTTGTGCTAAGCACCTGTTAATAATCTGTATTCATTTCGTTCTTCTCATAAAATCTGGATCAATGTGTATGATATTGATGTTTCCTGTGCTCGCTTGATGTCGATTTGTATCGATCACTTGATTGTATTTTCATCAGTATTTTCCTTAGGTCAGGTGATGAAGTGGTATCTTGATCATATCTTTGTCTTCTTTGTCTCAGGATCGACCAAGGACTTCTTCCTCTCTCCATTTTCATTATTTATTTCTTTTTCTTTCATGCTTTGATGTATCTTTAATACTTAAATTTTATTTGACAGTTTCCTTTACCTGAATTTTTATAACCAAATTTTGTTTATAAGACTAAGAAAGGTTTATTTTCATAAGTAAATGATTAGTCGAATTTGTTCTAACTCTGACCAGAATGTCAAATTTGCATCCCTATTGGCAATTCCGTGCTAGATTTTTCCAACAAGGTTCTTTTCTCTCAAGTGTGATACTTTTTTAGACGGGAACCATTAATCAATTTTTTGAATGGGTGCCCAAACAATGTTCTGAGTTGGACTGCTCTGGTCAATCGAATATCTTCAACAACATAAGGTCCAATCCATGTTGTCTCTAGTTTTCTTGGTTTACCTTTTATACGACTATCATACAAAAAAACTAAATATCCATTTTTTATATCCTTTTTATTTATATGCCAGTCATGCCATGATTTTTGTTGTTGATTTTGGACCTCTTGATGGTGCATTGAAATTATTATTCCTTCCTCCAGCTTGTTCAGTTGGTACAATACTCGTTCATTCATAATTTTACTGTTGTCAATTTTTTCTACAGTTGCAACCTTGTCTGAGTTGGTCCAAAAGTGAAAGGGAGTAACAACTTCTTGTCCATAGATAAGATTGAATGGATTCTAACCTATCAATTGTTTATATGTTAATCTATTTTCCCATAGAATTGCAGGAATATTTTCATCCCAATCATCTTTGTTGATGCTGCAAATATTTGTAATTCCTTTATGTAATTCTTTGTTAAAATATTCGATCACCCCATTTGCTTGTGGGTGGTAGGTTTTCATTCGTATGTGGTCGATCAAAAATTTTGCTAGCAAGATTTTAATTGTTTCATTCATGAACTGTGTGCCCTGGTCGCTAATTAGTGTAAGAGGACAACCAAACCTTGTGATTATATTCTCGTAGGTGAATTTTGTTGCGACCTCTTTGGTACATGATTTGAATGGCTCAGTTTCTTCCCACTTAGTCACATATTCTACAATAGTGATGATACACTTAGCACTGGTTCTTCTTTCCATCTGTGGAAAGGGCCCAATAAATTCAATGGCCCAAATTTTGAATGTTCGATTAGGGTTTAATGAACTGAGAGGAATTTCATTTTTCCACATAGGTTTCCCAAGCCTTTGACAACTATTGCATTTTCTAACTTGATCCTGATAATATTTATGTAGATTCTGCCACCACATGCCTGCTTGCAGTATCTTTCTAGTTGTCGTGTCAGCCTGGAAGTGGCCCCCGGATGGTCCTGCGTGAGCCTCATTAACGACATATTCCATTTCATGTTTAGGAATGCATCTCCTTAGAACGTCATCGGTTCCCATTTTATAGAGATACCCATTTATGATTGTGAAAGGTACATATTTCAAGACTAGTACATTAGTTTTGTTTGTCGAGAGATATTCTCAAGACTTTCCTTCTTCTAAGAAATTTGTTGTATATTTTAACTTATTAGGAGCATATTCAACTTTGAATAAGTGTGCATCTAGGAGGTTGTCGTCAATGCCTATCGGGCCTTCTCCTGTTTAAATTCATTACAGGTGTTTGGATCAGACATTCTCTTTTCCAGGTCGTATGATTACGTCAAACTCAAACTCCTAAAATAAAGTAACCAACGGAAAATATTTCCTTTTTGGACTGGTTTATTAACCAAATATTCCAATGCTTGATGGTCTCTAAAAAATGTGAATTGATTGACAAGTAGTTAATGACAAAATTATGTTAAGGGAATATCATTGATAAGGCTTCTCTTTCTGTGGTCGAATAGTTCATTTCTGCTTTGTTTAATTTATGACTTATGTATGTGTTTGTATTATCGAATGTGTCATTGTATGATTGTGTTAGGACTGACCCGACAACGACATTGGAGGCATCGACATGTACATGCAACCTTCTTGACCAATCAATAAATTTTACTATTGGAGCTTTGACCTACTTCTTCTTTAGGAATTCAAAGGATTCTTGATAATCTTAGCTCCATATAAACTCGATTTATTTTTGTAGAAGCTCATCCATTAGAAATGTGATGTATGAATAGTGGCATATAAACTTTCTATAGTATCCAGTGTGTCCCAAAAAAAATTTGATTTGTTTTTGGTTCACAGATGACTTAAGTCGAGAATAATTTTAATCTTTTTCATGTCAATATTTACTCCATACTTACATACCACATGTCCTAGAAAGATTCCAATTGGTGTAGCGAATATGCATTTATTAATATTTAACGATAGTTGGATTTTCATGCATCGTTCTAGCATAAGCCTAAGCCATTGTATTTGATTTTTAAATAATTTGTATATTGTCCAGTCATCAAAGTAGACAGCCATAGTTATATATATATATATATATATATATATATATATATATATATATATATTCGTTAAATTCCTTAACAACTATTCTCGAGAAGACTGCTGGTGCATTCTTCAGTCCAAATGGCATGACTATGTAGGTGAAGGATTTGAATTTTGAGACGAATGTTGTCTTTGGTTGATCTTATTTTTCTATCGGAACCTATTTATAACCTGAGAATATGTCGGTGAATGAGTAGCATTTGTGGCTAGTGACTTCATTAATGATCTCATCAGTGAACGGGGTAGGAAACAGATCTGTCACAGTCAATTATTTGAGTCCCCTGAAATTGACGCAGATTCTGATCTTCTTGGGGTCATTTTTCTTTGGTTGCACCACTATGGGGATTCCGCATTCTTCTTTGTCAATCGGGTAAATGATACCTGCTTGCAGCATTCCTTCGATCTCTTTTTGGACGATTGGCTTATATTTGTTGTCTAGTTTGTATGGTCATTTTTTAATTAGCTTTTCTTCTAGAATGAGTTCGATCTTCATCTCTCCCATTTCTTCTACAAGTCCTTGTAGTCACGAGAAACAAACATCTTGATATTCTTTTAGCAAGTTGACTATATCATATATTTTCTTGTTTTTCCAATAATCACCTATTCGTACCATTTTTGGGTAATTATAGTTTGATATGTCAAATTATTTTGTTTTAATTTCGGCCTCCATCCATTCTGGTGGTTTTTCTTCATCAAGATAACATTCCCCTTCTTCAATTTATGTGAAACTTTCTGGGAAGTTGGGTTGTTCCTGATCTTCTTTTTGTTTTGTAGCTATGTTGAACACTGATTTCACATGATTCTACAATGTTGGGTGGTCCTTTTTCCACTAAAAGATTTGTCCTGGGCACCATATATTTTCCATGTCAAGTCTTTGTGTCATCGAGACTTCCTTATTTTCCATCAATACAAGATTTCAATTCGATGTCGATCCTAAATCCATCTTCATATTCCCTTTTTATTTTTGTGTAGCTGGTGTTGGATTTTCTAAGAAGTTTTTGATTTATTGTGCTACTCCTTTCAATTGTTCATCTTCTTAATTGAATTCAAATTCTTGCACAAAAATTTGTTTAATTTCTGCCCAATTTAATGTTGGTCGCAAGCTTCTTTAATCTTATACCATTTATTTGGTATTTTTTCTAGCGTGCTTGGAAACATGTGGGTCCATAACCTTTCATCTCTATAACCTATCCTTCACCATTCATTTTCGCATCAGTGAATATGCTCTATTGGATCATAACTAACCCTGAAAATGGGGATATCAGTGGCTTTGGACAACTTCTAGTCTCCGATTCATTCAATGAAGTATGTCAACATGGTCATCCATATTTGTAACCCAGGGGAGTGTGTTTCCCACCATCTTGAATCTTGGCCTATCAAGGTTTACACAAGGCTCTACGTTCTTCCTTGATCTCCAACCAATTTCGACACTCCTTCTAAATGTGTCGAAGGTGTATGGCGTTCGTTATATTGTAAGGGCTCGCTTATTCGGTTGTTAATTGGTATGAGAGTGGGAGTCTGTTTAATTTTATTTTCATACACTATTGGCATCGCCTGGATTGAGTAGAATGTTCTTGGATGCTTTGGGATGATTTTAATGGACCAACAATATTTCAAATGTGTTTTGTAATTCTCGATTTTCCAGTTGTATAGAGAAGAGTCAGAATTATGTCCGACCAACATGGGAGATTATCTCAAAATTGATCCTTGTGTGATCGGTTCTACGTAATCTCTTTGTTCATTGTTTATTTTATATAGGAACCGAGCCTCTTGGTCTTCATCCCATGATTCAGTCCATGGTTTTCCTTCTTTTGGATCCAAGGGAATGATTATTTTTCTTCCATTTCCTTTTAATTTGATTTTGTCTTTTTCCAGAGAGATATTTTCTTTCATTTTTCAACCCCACGGTCGACCGACAAGTGTTGCATATGCTCGCATCCCCTTGACTAGGTCAATGAATTCAAAGTTGACTTGAGTCAAAATACCCATTATTTGAGTGTCGACATTTATGATAATACCAATGGGATCTATCATTATTTGATCTGCAATTTTGATATAGTTCAGAGTTGGTGCTAAAGAAAGTCGACCTAGTCTTATCCAAGTTTCTCAGGGTAAGATATTGACATGAGATCCAAAATTGACAACTACTTGTTTGATCGATACTTCATTGATTTCAAGATCAACTCGTGGATCATAATCTATATGCTTATACGAGAGTTGTCTGACATCTTTTGTTGGTCTTTGTCCTTCTATGTATTCTTTTAATATATTTAGTAGTTATAGCAATCAACCGACTGACTTTTTTCTTGTAATAGTTGTAGGAATTATTGTATCATATCCTCCTTTTGTCTTCCATTGTTTTACCTAAAAAATCAGATAACTTCTTTCATTATTTTTTTTTTTTTTATCAAGATTTGGAAAGAAAATATCTGATCCGAAATGATCTTTTACATGACTTGGTTAAGTATGTTGCATGGATAATTTTACCACTTAAAACTTAATAAGAAAGAGAAGAAGCTTAATAATATAATTTGCAGTACATAAGAAATAAAAAAAGAAAACCATAAGTAGATTCAAGACACCATAAGTTGATAACAGATTTTAGAAACTCTGCCTACGTCTCCAGGCCTTTGTCTCAGTTAGGGAGGCTTATTTATTAATCTTCAATGCTCAAAATATACATCAAAATTACATCAATTTGTTCTCTAACTAACAAAACAATGTTTTTCTGTGTATCAAGAACTCAATTCAATAGACAACATTGAAAACAATGGAGTAGAACTCCCAGAAATGGCCTCCAAAGCTCAGTTACTCTCCCAGCTTCCCTACATAAAAATGGTTTTCTCTCTACAACTTGGCATCATTATGTTATTATGAACTTGTTTCCCATAGAAAAATAATCTTGGTTAAGTAGATTTGGAGTTGGGGGTCAAAATCCATCTTTCGCCCATGATTTGGGCCTCTTCCTCGGCTCAGATCCACAAAATTAGGGCCAAAACCCCTTCAAACAAGCCTAAAACTCATAAAAATCCACTTTCTAAAGTGGAAAACCCACTTTCTAGAAACATATTGGTGTGTGCCCCCTAGTCTTTAGCTCCTAGTCATATGGAAATCCAGGTGGCTGCCACCCGCACCCATGGTTCGCGGCCCCCAGTCCTATGCTCCTGGTCATGTGGAAGGAACCTTGGCCGAAGGGTAGCCCTAGTTGATTTTCGCTAACCCCCAAACTCTACGCGACACAAATTTAAATAGAACCTATTCCACCTGGTAAACAAGGAACACATACGCCCTAGTGGTTAGCACGTGGAGGTTGGGTCATTGCTTTCCCGGAGGTGAAGGGATCAAATCCTACAGAGGTATAACAAACTTTTACCAGGCCCTTCTTGGCCTTATTCGGGGTGCCATGTGGTGCCTTGTGATTGGGCCATGTCTCTTCACCCAATTGGACCATATACATAGTCAATTTCACAGTCATCGACCCAGTCAGTCACCAACTCAGTTGCATAGTCATCTCGTACTTCCACGTGTCCAACCCGGAGCATGCCACCTTTCACCACATCACTGCCAGCCTGGAATCCATACTGTCACGTGGGAATTTGTCACTAGGCCATGTCATCATACGTAATTCCATGTTATTGTCCTTATAGTCCACGTCTCAATTTTGTAGTGTTCCAACTCAGCCCTAAAAATGCCAAATATGCATGAAACGTGTTAGCCTCTAGTGATTCCATATTAGCATGTTGATGTCATGTTGAAATCATCTACCACATGTGGGATGTATTGCTGACGTCATTAGTATGGACTGCTGACTTTGACATTTGACTCTTTTTTTCTGTTTGAAGAAAACTTCAAAACGTGATATATTTCGCATACAAAGTCCATTTTTGAAAAAGAATATACTACCAAAATCGACATGATGAGCACTACACAATGTCGCTAGTTTAGTCTGAATTCGAGAACTTTGAATTTTTTGCCTCTTTGGATCCATTTGGATGACACCTCCCAACTGAGACCTTTTGGTCCTCCAAAAGGATATTAACCAGACATCAAGTGTGGGATAGGCCTCCCCACTTGTCCTTTGTCTATCAAATGTGTCTTGTGCACCTGCCGCATCATAATCAATTGCAAAACAACCATGATAAATGAACACATATTGTTATCCCTCTTTATTCGTTCACGTTCTTTTGAATTCACTACCATCCATGTAGAAAACATTACCAGTGATAACAACATCAAAAACATGATTGAAAATGAACCAACATGTATGTTCTTCTTTACAGGTATGAACGACAAAAACTCATCTTGAAGCAAAGTATGGCTAGATTTACATGTTATAACCATTTTACTTTCGTGCTTAAGATCAATTGGTACAATCATAGGTGTATTTCTTTCATAAGTTTCATTCTTCAATTGTTCCATTGTAAAAAGAGATTGATTCCCTTTGATATGATGAGAATGCACAACATATTTTGTCCCTTATTTAGTTAAGTGATATTGATTTTGTTCCCTCAAGAAGATTCCTTTGTGATCATATAAATAAGGGCTACCCAATACCATTCCACATGCTTCTAGTGGCACCACATCGCATATTATTTCATCCACGAACTTAGATGTAATTGAAAACTTTATGACACATTGCTTTGTTATGGGAAATTCGTGATTTTTTCTTACCCAATTTAGTGAATAGGGTTTTTGATGCATCTTAGTTTTTAATCCCAATTGCTTAACCACTTCTTCTGAAATTAAGTTAGCTTGAGATCCACTATATAATAAAGTGTCTATCTTGGTATGTTTCATCATGACCCTTATATGAAACAATTTACTTCTAGAATCATAACCATCGCCAATTTTATCTAACAAACCAACTACTGTGATTTTAGTCTCATCACATGAATCTGATCCCATGTATGTTGGTTGTGCTACTGCTACAACTTTTTGCCTCCATTTCTTCTCTTTGAACCACTTTGATCTCTTCTCTAGGTGCAATTTCTAGCAATGTTCATCATCATGCCCTTCTTTCTTGCAATGCTTACAAAAGTGCTTCTCTTCCTTCATTGTAGTTGTTTTTTATTTCTTCACATTCCCTTTTCCTTTTCCTTCTTTCTTTGAATATGATTCACCTAATACACCAAATCCCATTTTTCCTTCTTCAATATATGTTGCTTAAACAGAAACCTCATCAATATTAGTAGGTCCAAACATACAGTATTATGAATATGTACCGAAAAACCTCATATATACTTCATAAGAGTTTCTTGTGTATGTAATGGAATATTTAACATCAAATCCATCTTACGGAATTCATCTGTGTATTCTTGCACTGATTTTTCTTTTCTTAATTTAAGACTTTTCCATTTAATTAAATACTTCTCCTTATACCCAAAAGGATAGAACTGTTTTCTAAGTGAAAAAATAAAATCTTTCCATGATGGAAATACATTACCAATTTTCTGAGTACCATGTTGCAACTTACTCTACCACCAGATGAGTGTTGTGCCAATAAGACGAAGCGATGCCAATTTGTTTTCGTTGCCTCATCATTGATTTGTTGCACACTGCAATATACCTCCATCTGTCTGACCCGGTAATCAAGCTTCTCGGCATTGAATTCTCCATTATACATGGGCAACTTGAATTTCACATCAATTTTAAGTAATGCTTTGTCATGCTTTTGTTTATGGGAATGAGAATGTTTTCTTGCAGAAGTAGGATTTGAACTTGTACTTGTACTTGAAGAAGAAGATGGAGATGAAGGAGGTGAAGGAGGAGGTTTTGGAGGGCCTTTGCCTTCTTCACTTTTTTCTTGCTTTGAATATTCCCCTTGAACATGTCTCTTCCATTCGAAGTAATCATCATACAATACTTTTACCATCTCCGACATGGCAAAGAAAGTTCTTTGAAACTCTCTTTCGTGTTGAGAAAGTCATTCTTCAGATGCCATATTCTCACTTTGAGATGTCCTCTTTCTTGATCCAATCTTAGGATCTCCTTATAAAAGTTTTCCTTCACCACAAATTAACTTTTCCCTGGTAATCATTCATACTCAAAGAAACCAAATGTCAACCTGCTCTGATACGACTTGATCTGAAATGATGTTTTACATGACTTGGTTAAGTATGTTGCATGGACAATTTTATCAGTTAAAACTTAATAAGAAAGAGAAGAAGCTTAAGAATAGAATTTGCATCACATAAGAAGTAAAAATAGAAAACCATAGTCATATTCAAGACACCATAAGTTGATAACGGAGTTTGGTAACTATGCCTATGTCTTTGGGCCTTTATCTCAGTGGGGGAGGATTATTTGTTAATCTTCAATGCTCAAAATCTACATTAAAATTACATCAATTTATTCTCTGACTGACACAAAAATGTTTTTCTATGTCTCAGGACCTCAAAGAAATATATGACACTGAAAAAGGTGGAGTAGAACTCCCAGAAATTGACTCCAAAGATCATCCACTCTCCTTGTTTCCCTGCATAAAAATGGCTTGCTCTCTACAACTTGGCATCTTCTTCTATTATGAACTTGTTTCCCATGGAAAAATAGGCTTGGTTAAGTAAATGTGGAATTGGGGGTCGAAATCCAACTTCCCCCCATGATTTGGGCCTCTTCCTAAGCTGAGATCCCCAAAATTAGGGCCAAAACCCCTACAAATATGCCTAAAAATCATAAAACTCCACTTTCTAAAGTGGAAAACCTATTTTCCAACAAAATATTGGCATGCTCCCCCTATTCTCCCACTCTTTGTCATATGGAAATCCATTTTTTTGGGTGCCAGGGCCAAATGGAACCTGCACCCATGGTCCTCGACCCTCGGTTCTCTGCTCCTGGTCACGTGGAAGGTGCCCTAGTCGACGAGTAGCCCCCACCGACCAACGTTAACCCCCAAACTCCATGCTACACAACTTTAAATAGAACCTCTGCCACATGGTAAACAAGGAACACATGCACCCAAGTGGTTAGCACTTGGAGGTTGGATCATCTCTTGCCCGAAGGTCAAGGGCTAGAATCTTGTGGAGGTGAAATAAACTTTTACCTGACCCTTCTTGGACTTATCTTGGGTGCCACGTGTCATCACCTAATTGGACTATATACAGAGTTCGTTGCATAGTCACTGACCCATTCAACCGCTAACTCAGATGTATTTCATCCTGTACTACCACATGTCCAACCCATAGCCTACTACTTGTCACCATGTCATTGCCAGCCTGGAATACATACTGCCACCTGGAAAGCTGTCACTGAGCCACGTCATCGTCCGTACAATCCACGTGTCAATTTTGTACTATGCCAACTTAGGGCTAAAATTTCCAAATCTGCATGAAACGTCTCAACCTCTAGTGTTGCCACGTTAGAATGTTGATGTCATCATGGCATCATCTACCACATGTGGGTCGTACTACTAACGTCAGCAGTAGAAACTGTTGACTTTTACCTTTGACGTATTTTTGCATGTTTGGAGAAAACTTCAAAACACAATATCTTTCACATACGAAGTCTATTTTCGAAAAAGAATATATTGTCGAAATTGGCACAACGAGCACTATGCAATGGCGTGGGTTTCGTCTGAATCCAATAAATTTGAATTCTTGGCCTTTTTGGATCCATTTGGATCACTATCCTTATGTTTCTGTTGGTCGTGAAAGGTAGTATTGTTTATATCTCATCATGTGTCAGATCTTGTGATGATATTTAAATTTTTTGAATTCAATACTTCTTCTTTTGATACTGCGTGTAGGAGATTCACATTTTTTCTAGTCATAATTTTGTCGAGAACTATTAGGAACTCTTCTAATGAGTGATCATGGACATCACATATATTTCAAAATTTCAAGTCAATTTTATCTTTCATTGGGAAATCTGGAATAATGTGGTCATCCTTCCAGAAGTTGTAGTGGTATGGTTGTCCTCGACCCTGGCCTTGACCACCAAATCGACCAAGACCTCCTCTACCTTGACCTCATCCATAGTAGTCATCCCTTTAACTGTAATTGTTATCTTGTTCAGTGTATTTTGTTTGATAGATTGTTCATACACTGGCATTATTCCTTTCGTTGAAATGGAATTTTGATGTTTTATGATTAGAAGCTTCACAGATACAACACCACTTGGTGTTTCTCAGATTGTGTGAACAATATTGTAAACTATGATCAGTAAGACACTCACATATGTTACAATATTTATGACCTTGTACTCTATGTGCATCTATTGTTGCTAGTGGTTGATCATTGAGGCTACACATTTCCTTCATATGTCCTTCTTCGCAACATGATGTGCACCAAATTTCGTTTCTCTTTATGGATAGATTATTTATCATTTGTTGTAAGTGCTCTATTTTCTCTTTGAGTCTTGTGGTCGATGAAGCATTCAACATGTCATCATCATCTGATTCAATGCACTGTGCTTTATGTAACGCATCTTCGCAGGTGGTTATTTTGTACAAGCATAATGGCGAGTGGATTTGTTGCAATAAACCAACAACGTACCACTGAACTAGCAATCTTTGGTCGATTTTTGTTGGAATTTGTCTCAAAAGATATTTGAATATTTTTTCATATTCTCGTACTGATTCTCCTAGTCGTTGTTTTATTTCTTTTAACTTTTTCACAGCCAAGTGTGTGATAAATTGGAATTTAAAAATCGTTACAAAATTATCTTTTATGTCTGACTTTTTCCAATTTTGATTTTATGTATAGTTCATGAACCGTGTCAGGGCGTGGTGTCAAAGGGAGGCTCTGAATTGTGCCATTTTTTTGTCTTCGTTGGTGATGTCTACGACATCCCATAATTTTTCACACACAAACCAATGTATTTTTGGGTCCTCATCTCCCTTGCACAGATTTATGTGGTTAAATCCATTTTTTATTGTCTATTTAGAGGTAAGCGCTTTCTGTGGTGTTTGAGTTACCACAATTTTTGACTAAGTTGTCAAATCCTCAGTTGGGTTTTCTTGTGTCACTTTTTTGTTGGTTGATCTTTTACTGGATGGCACTTGAGGAATAAATGCTTCTTGTTTAATACAGAAAGTATCTCTTCGGTTTGAGAACTTTTATATTTATATTCGACTAAGTGTCGGTTCAATGGTCATGTCGGTTCATGATTGTAACTAGTTTCTTCTCTTGATAATAAATTTGGCAGGGGGATCATGTCAGTGAGATCCTTATTGTGGATGAGCATGTTGTCAATTTCATTTCTTTTTGGATCAACCATGAGCACATCTCATAGGTTTCCTTGCTCATCAGTTCTATACCAAAATATTGCAGATTGGTCATCGATCTGAAGTCATTGCTAGAGGAATTATTTTATTCACAGGCTAGCTTCTAGTGTGGGGTAATTGTGTATTGTTGGCCTTGATTCTTCATAATCCATGCTTTTAGTTTCATCTTCCAGTTGATAGGCGTTCAATCTAGCCTCTATCACTTGTAAATCACTACATTTTTTTAGGGTCATCGTAGCTACTGTTATTGCAAGATCTAGTCGATTTTATCCAGACTCGGACTTCTCACACACTATATTAGGCTGACCCTCCCCGATCATTTTTCTATTAGTCTTATGACTATTCCACAGGTTACAAAGTTCTTACCTTCTCTTTTTCCTTTTATCCCACTCTAATCTCTGGATGTCAATAGATTTCTTGTGTTCTTGGTTTCTTCTCGATGACATTTATGCTTCAGTAATCAGATATTATGGTATGTTTTCCTTGTGGCATCTCACAGATTCAACCGACCCTCCATTACATGAGGTCGATATTACTGGCCATTTTCATTTATTTAGAAAATATCCCATCCTTGTCTTGTGTCTTTGCACTTTGCATCAAGAAATCATTCCCACTCTTTGTCCCTCTCTTGACAATTACTATTTGGTAACAGTGTGCCTAGTCAAGGTCAGTATTCAACAATTTCACTGACTCCCTTGTCGAGGAGGAATTTATGAAGCAGTGTCAAGACATTACACAATAATCCTTCGTGCAAATAGGTGTAAACTTTTTCTTTAATTCTATCAAGAGATGTTCAATATTTGATGGCTTGCTCTGAGATATAGTCTTCAACAACTCACTCAAAATAGTCGTGAAAATTAGTTCATCCTCTATTCATAAGCTTGAGGCCTAGTTTCTCATCGGTTGTCAAATTATTCATTACCCGACTTGTTGATGTACTGAAATAGAGCTTCAAGGATGGCTTCTAAAAATATTTTGTGGGTTTCTGAGAAGAATCTTTCTCTTTCTTCTGCGAGTGAGAGATTGTTTCTTCTGGAGTAATTTTTAATGTAATTCTCAGTATTGCGCTCCCACCATTCATGTTTTTCTTGTAGGGTTAGTATATATGTATACTTTTGCATACCTAGGTTCAAAACTACTGACAACAGAACCAATGTTGTATTCTAGGGGAAAGTACGGAGAGTTACCAATAGTCCTTGCATAAGAAGCAATGAATATACATGCATATATACATAGACAAAGACATACATAAGTAGTGAGAGCCCAAATATCTGTGTTTATTAAAGGATATAGAAATACAATACAATGTATACAATCTTTCCCAAAGAGCTATCAGAGTCTCTATGTGCATGTCTATTTATACACATATATGTCTAGTTACCATGCAGTTGTAACTACTTAACTGCCTTGGTCAGTCGGTTATTAGATACTTCGACTAACTTACATTTCTGACTACATCTGACTATGTCAGTCGACCAACTATTTCTTAGTTGATTGGTGGGCCTAGTCGACAGGGTCGACTAGCCCCTATAACACATGGCTAGAAATCCATGGGAAAAGGGTTGATTACTAGGGTATATTTAAAGGATATCATTCAACTATGGAACAACTTCTTACACTTATGATCTTCATAGAGGAGTTTCATAATAATAAAACCAATCTCCTTCACCGTTTCATTTACATTAGAAAATCTTTTGACACAGTTCCTAGGAATAACCTTTGAAATATGTTAGAAGAGATAAAAGTTCCTTCTGAGTTGAGAGTTATTTTAGTAAGGTTGTATGAGAAAATTATTTCCAAGTTTAGGAAAACTGAGGGTTGGTTGTAAGAAGTTAAATTTAATATAGGATTCAAGTATGGTCCCATGTTTTCTACCCTTTTTGGCATATACATTGACAAGTTAGAAGATTTTTTGGAAGAAGAAGGATGTGTCAACCTGACTATTGCTAGTATAGTCATCATCCTTCTTATTATGTCGATGATATTTCTATTATGGTGAGGAGTCACTATGACCTTAGTAATCAAATTATAATTATCAAGGACTTATTCTCTAGTATGGGTATGACTATGAACATTGAAAAAATTCAGGTTATGATACTTAAATCCAAAAATATCACCTACAATACTTCTATATATTTCATACAAATATCTCAGAATCGATATTCATCACAAGATCGATTGGAACTATAACATTGAGAAAAGGATAAATGGAAGGTGGAAATATTATTATGGTCTTGAAAACAATAGTAAATTAATAGACCTTTGGATTTGGGATAAGAAAAAACTCCTCTTTTAGACTCTCATCACTCCTCTTATCTTATATGGATGTGAAGTTTGAGGATGTAGTATCTATAGATAATCCTGGATAAAGATAGAGAAGATCCAAAAGAATATTATTAATTATAATTTGAAAATTAAAGGAAATACACCTTATCCTATACTCCTCATATAATTGAACCTTTCCCCCATTGAGAGCACATCTATGTTTAGGTACTTAATTGATCTGGATTTTATGAGAAGAATGAAATGAATACAGATTATTAAAAGATGCTTAACACAGAATAATGGAGATATGGTAAAATTGGTTTTCTATTCAATAAGGAAATAAGTTGAAACTGTAAAATGCAACGGAAAACAAGCTTGCTGGAATGGTTGTGGCTTATCTATGAGAAGAGATGTGACAGTTGTGCTCATTCCAAATAAAATGGTTATAATAAGGCTTTGAAGGCATTTTTGTAATAAATAGGAATTTCAAAAAATCTAGACATCCAAAAACCTAACCCTAGGAGATGAAGTGCCAAAAGTCATGTGGGACCTGTTTGGGTATGTTAGTGCATCAACTTCCTAGGGTCATAACTTTTGCATATGATCTTTGTTTTAGGTGCATGATATCTCGTTGGAAAGGTATAACCGATAAGAATAATTTTCGACTTGTCCAGGTCAATGCCATTGGCAGTCACCTGAGCCCCAAATCCCCAAAAAACATTGTTTAGGGCCTCAAAACGGCCCTAAAAGTTTGGAACCCAAAAAACTGTTGAAAAACTGTCAATGTGGAAAACTATTTTTCGAGCCAGTGGAATAGGTGGGTGGAAATCGATATCCACCTAGATAAATCCTCCCTCCTTAGGAAGAAATGGTCTCCATTGTGCTGATTTCCCCCATCATATGAGGAAAGTTCTGTTGAATTTGGCCCCGGGTGAGCCACTTGGCTTGGTGCAGGAGTTGCCCTGCTTTGATGACTCGATAAAGATGGATCCTTTGTTGTCGAGTGCCCTTGATCTGTGTGTCCACAATATGATCACTGGATTCTTGTTGCATGTAGTCAGGGTGGAGCTCTGTTGGTGCCAACTTCTCTGCTATCTCTAAGGTGTCCAATAATGGTGGGAAATATGGTCGAAGGAGAGCCATGTTGAAGACTGGATGCAGACCAAGGAAGGGGGGAATGTTGAGCTCAAAATCATTGTCACCCACATCCTTGGTGATGGTGTATGGCCCATAATAGAGTGGGTGAATCTTCTGATGGGGCCCTGTAAGGTGTTCTTTCTACAAATGCAACTAAAATTTATCTCCCACCTAAAACTTATGTGGCACCCGATGTTGATCATGGCGTTGCTTGTACTTGGAATTAGACTTATGTAGAATATCTTGAACCTGGTGGTGGATGTGTTGGATCCACTCAATGAACCAGGTGGCTTTATCATCTTATGGTGAAACAGGGTATGAGTCGATCGAGGTGGTCCCTAGGGGTATTGCAACATCCATGGGGCCCAATGGTTAGAATCCCAACCCCACCTGAAAGGGGTTGTGGCCAGTTGAGCTATGTAGGGCTCAGTTGTAGCTATGCTAGACATAGGGAAGACTCTCATCCCATGTGCGGGGGTGTTTTGAATTTTACATGCGCAGGATATGTACGACCATACGATTGACGACCTAAGTTTGGCCATCTGTCTGGGGGTGCAAGGCAGTGGATTTGGTGAGCTTGGTATCGAGTAGTGAACAGAGGCTCGACTAGAATGAGATGAAGAACTGACTGTCACGAACTGAGATAATGTTTTGTGGGATCCCAAAATGTACCCACTCCCACTGTCACGGACTGAGATAATGGTTTGTGGGATCCCAAAATGTACCCACTCCCACTGTCACGATCTGAGTTAATGGTTTGTGGGATCCCAAAATGTACCCATACTTGTTCAAAGAAGAGCTTGGTAGTGGATTTTTCTATGATGTTCTTCTTGCAGGCGGCTATAATTGTCATCTTGAAAAAGCAATCAACAACCACAAAAACACAGTCATTTCCCCTCTTGGTGGACAGGAGGCCCGACATGTAGTCCAATGAGATGGATTCCCACGGCCTGTTAGGAGTAGGAAGAGGGGTGTACATGCCCTGTTTCTTAGTGGTTGGTTTGGAACTAACACAGGCAGTGCAGGACCTAATATACTTGCCGACATCCTGTCAAATTTTCGTCCAATAAAATTTTTTTTGTAGCATTGCCACTGTCTTTTCGACACCAAAGTCTATTGCCACCCAACTGTAGTGAGCTTCCCAAATCAGCTTCATGCACTTGCTTGATGGAACAAAGAGATGGCCCAGATAACACAACAACCCATCCTGAAGATGGAAATTAGCGAACACTAAGTTGGCGCCCAACATTTGGTAGGTGGTGGAGAAGTGAGGGTCTATCTCATAGAGGTGGGGCCATTTGGAGGTCTCGTGGCTACAAGAGTCTAGCACCATGGTGAGTTTCACGATTGGAGGTCGGCTAAGGCAGTTAGTAAATCGGTTGGTACTTCCTATTTTATACTTGATGTTGAGGTGGAACTATTGTAAGTATGTTGGCCACTTCTGATGTCAGTCATTCTGTAATTTTTCTTGGGTTTGCATGAACTGTAGTGGCTTGTGATTAGTGTGGATGATTGTCTCCTTCCCAAGAATGTAATCTCTCCACTTGTATCAGGATTTCACAATGGAGTACATTTCTTTTTCATAAGTAGGGTACTTATGGACAACATATGATAGTGTCTTACGATGATATGCCATGGGGTGGTCGTGTTGAGTGAGAACAACGCCCACAACATAGCCTGAAGCATTTTTCTTGATCTCAAAGGGATGTTGCAGTTCCAGTAATGAAAGTACTAGGGATGAGTACACATTTTTTTTTAGGTCATCGAATGCTTGTTGTTGTGACAAGCCCCACACAAATGTTTCATTACCGATACCCATGGTTACTTGTCTTAGGGCCCATGCGATATGACAGAATCCCAAAACGAACATGCGATAGAAGTTGGTGAGGCCCAAGAAGCTCTGAATTTCAGTGAGTGTGGTTGGGGCTGGACAGTCATGGATGACCTAGATCTTGGCTAGATCCACATGCACACCATGATGATCAACGATGTAGCCTAAGTAATGGACCTTGTCCATGCCGAAGGAGATTTTTTTCAAGTTTGCATATAGTTTTTGCTACCACAGGTTGTGTAGAACCTGCTGAATATGTTGCAATTGTTTCACCCAAGTCTTGTTGTATATGAGGATGTCATCCAGATACACCACTACAAAATTATTGATGAACGTTTTTAGGATATCTTCCATCATCCTCATAAAAGTTGTTGGACAATTTTTCAAACCAAAGGGCATGACCATCCATTCAAAAAGACCTTATTTTGACTTGAAGGAAGTCTTCCATACATATGTCTTTTCTATTGGGACATGGTGGTATCCAAACTTCAGATCAATCTTACTGAAGTATTTGGCCCCCATCGGCTGATCAAGGAGGTTGTCGATTCAGGGAATTGGGTATCATTTTAGGACTGTGATTTTATTCAGAGCCCGGTAATCAATGCAGAGTCACCAGGTCCCATATTTCTTCTGCAATAGCATGATTGGGCTCCCACAAGGCGATGATATGGGGTGAATGTACCCCTTGTGGAGAAGTTCTTGGATCTGCCTATTTATCTCCTCATTTTCTAACAGAGAGCAGTGGTAGACTAGCCCATTAGGTAGTGCTGCGCCTGGGGTCATATCGATGGGACGCTTGACCTGGCAGTGCAGAGGTACCCCGGTAGGAGAGGAGAAGATATCTAAGTATTCTTCCATGACCTTACCCACTTTCTTCTGTTGTGTGGAGAGATCGGTCATGGAGGCCCTAGATGTGGTTGTGATCTTTCACTCACTCTGAGACCGAATCAAGAAGAAGACAAATTTCCTGGTCTAAGAGATGAACTTCCTGCATTACTTGGAAGAGATCAAGGAAATAGAACTAGGAGGGATTGCCTCGAGTATCCTGTACAATTTCTTGTTCAAAGTAATAATAACACTACGATGCCTAGACTCATATACAACATGATGTTTCCATAAATAAGGTTGGCCCAAAAGAAAATTACAAACTTTGAGAGGAGAAACATCACACAATACCTCGTCTTTGAAGGGATTGATGTCATATGACAGTCGACACTGTTGGCTGACATAGAGATCACTTCCTTGGCAGAGCCATCTAATGGTGTAGGGTTGTGGGTGTGGCATTATCGACAGGGCCATCTGCTTGATGAACACTGCTAAGATGAGGTTTTTCTAGCTACCACTGTCAACGATGAAGTGCAGCGGCTACTTTTTACCCACATCTGTGAATGGAAGAGGTGCTCTCCTTCTTCTGGCTCATCTGGTTCACTAGGTTGTAGCTTGTTGGTAGAAAAGGTGGCACTAGGTTGTGCATCAATGATCTTTCTTTCTCTTTCTGGTAATGACTCAGAGTCAGAACCCACATCTTATTTAGAGGCTTTCACTTCACCCACTAGTGACTTCTTTGAGTGGCAGTAAGAAGTGTTATGCTAAGGGCTCTTATGGAAGTCACACCACTTCCTGATATCTTTCTTTCTCTTTTCAGTGTCCTTATTTGCTTGTGGCTTGGACTGGTCATCCTAATATTGTCCATATTTCTCTGTCCTTTTTTCTGTGGGTCGGGGATTCCCTTTCCTGGATTTTTATGTGAGAGGTTCCCATGCCCAAATTGCCATGTCTTTTGTTTGAGATTCTACTCGATTTTGATGGCATATCGGTAGGCCACGCCCAAGGATGAGATCTCCAGAAATTCCATTTTTGTCTAGATGTATCTATGCAGATCACTTTGATACTTGAGCACCATATGTTTCTCTGAATCTTTGATACCCAGCTTGGTGCACAAGGTATGCAAGATATTTGTGAACTATGGCACTGCTTGGTCTCTTTCTTTTCGTAGTGTGGTCCATTTGGTATACAAGTCGTCATAACTTCTAATAGGGTAGTATTTTTCCTTAATAGAATCCATAAAGGATTCCAGGGTGGTCGCGACTGTAAATAATGAGGGTTCTTATGTTTCCTTTTTCTCACAGAAAGTTTCCCACCAATATTTGACATGGGGAACGACTTTGAGGAGCGCAAACGTAATCTTTTCTTTATTCGAAAAGTTATGGATAGAAAAATAACCTTCTAGTAGATTCAACCACTTTTCTACAACATTTGTCTCTATCTAAACTTCAAAAATAGGAATATCGGATTTTATTTGTACCTTGAAGGGGGTGGCACCTCCACTCGAGGAAGCTGCATCGCATGTTGGTAGTCGTCGAAGGATTTGTGCGAAACTATCCATCATCGCATTCCTCTGTTGCATGAGGGCTTCCTCAAGTAACATTTTGAAATTACATCCTGACACATCATATTTATTTTATCCTACCATGAAAGGTTGCTTGGGCGTGCGAGGGAATTTTTCCTCAAGATAAACAAGCTTGAGACCCAATTCTTTGTACCCTGACCTCGTTGGGGACATGCATTAAGACGATAATGAGCAGACCACTCTAATACCACTGATCCAAATTTTATGAGAAGAACGAAATGAATACAGATCATTAAAAGATGCTTAACATAGAATAACAGAGATACAATAAAACTGGTTTTCTATTCAATAAGGAAATAAGTTGAAACTGTAAAATGCAGCAGAAAACAAGCTTGTTGGAATGGTGGCATCTTATCTATGAGAAGAGATGTGACGATTACACTCATTCGCAAGAACATGGTTACAGTGAGGCTCCGTAGGTCGTTTTACAATAAACAGGAATTTCAAAAATCCTATACATCCAAAAACCTAACCCTAGGATATGAAGCTCCAAAATTCATGTGGGCCCCATTTGGGTAAGTTAGTACATCAACTTCCCAGGGTCGTAACTTCTACATACAATCTATGTTTTAGGAAAAAGATAGCTCGTTGGAAAGGTCTAACTAAGAAGAAAAAATTTCTACTGGCCCAAGTTAGTGCATTTAGCAGTCATCTGGGCCCCAAATCTCCAAAAAACATCATTTAGGGCCTCAAATGGCCCCAGAAGTTTGGAACACGAAAAACTGCCAAGGTGGAAAACTGTTTTTCAAGCAAGTGGAATAGTTGGGTGGCCATTAATATCCACCTGGATCATTAATGTACAAGAAAAGGATAAAATAAAAATGGACAATAGGAGGCTCCCCAAAATTGCTTCAAACTCTGTTAAGGTCCTAACCCGCACATAGGTAGATCAATGTATTCGGATGTAATAAAGGTCAATATTAATAAGACCTTTCAATAAAATAGAATAAGGCAGATGTAAGAAGACCTAATAGAAGCTTCCGCTTCTAGAAAGATCTTCCT